>JASFXZ010000039.1:2776125-2881909 GCA_032209605.1 Mactromeris polynyma | reverse complement strand
CACCCCAACCACCCCAACAACCAAACCACACCAACCCCAACCCCAACCCCCCACCCACACCCACACAACACCCCCAAACACCACCCACAACCCCACACAACCCACACCAACACAACCCCAACCCCCCCAACCCCCCACAACCACAACCCCCCCCAACCCCATCCAAACCAAAACACCCACAACACATAACACCCCAACACACCCACCACAAACCAACCCTACACACCAAACAAACCCAACCAACAACTCCCCCCAACACCAACACAACCACAATCCCACCAACACCCTCACCAACAACCCCAACCAACCAACACCAACAACTAACCCACAACAACCAACAACCACCACCCAACCACAACCCAACAAACCAACCCAACAAACCACCCACAACTCCCCACACCCAACACCCAAAACAAACCCACACCACCACACACCCCTCCACAACCCCAACCCCAACCCATCAAAATACAACCCATACACACAACCAAATCCACCAACATCACCCCCAACACACCCAAACACAACACAAACCCAACCCCAATACACACCAACAAACAACCCCAACCAACAACACCCACCACAACCCCCCACCAACCCCACACCCCCACAAACAATACCAAACTAACCCAAACATCCAACACAACCCAACACCCACCAACAACACAAACACAACACAACCATAAAATCCCATCCACAATCCTAACCCCACTAACCAACATCAACACCCAAATCCCACAACACCACACTACACATCCCACAACACCACACCAACAAACCATTTACACACAATAACCACAACAATCACAATCCACCCAACAACAACCAAAATCAACACAATAAAATCAACCAAAACATCACACTAACAAAAACATAATACCACACAACCCTCCAAAACCAAACCAAACATCAAATCTACCAAATCACACCAACTAACCACTAATACACAACAAACTACCAATATCCAACCAAACCATATACCCAATTCATAATCCTAATCAAAATAGTATCATATATAACAAAATACAAATATACCAAAAACTACACTAAATGTAATCATACCAAGAATTGATCCAAAGTATGACAACATCGTAACCATATAATAACATGACAATACACCTAAAGCATATGCACAATTTCCCACTTTCAATGCAATTTAGGGTATATTTGAGTTCATTTGAGAATATTTTGATCTAATTGTCATAAATAATGTGTTATATTCACTGTTTTAAATGAAATTAGTGAGGAGAATAGAGTTCACCTTTTGATTACATTGACCTTATATACCTATAGATTATGCCAAATTTCCTATTTTAAATGCAGTTGATGGGTATACTTGAGTTCATTTGAGAATATATTGTTCAAATTGTCATATATAATGTGTTATATTCACTGTTTTGAATGCAATTAGTGAGGAAAATAGAGTTCACCTTTTGATTAAATTGACCTAATATACCTAAAGAATATGAACAATTTCCCTCTATCAATGCATTTCATGGGTATATTTGTGTTCATATGTGAATATATTGACATACAATTCATATATACTGTGTTATATTCACTGTTTTGAATGCAATAAGTTAGGAAAACAGAGTTCACCTTTTGATTACATTGACTTATATACCTATAGATTATGCCAAATATCCTATTTTTAAAGCAATTTATGGGTATATTTGAGTTCATTTCAGAATATATTGATATAAAATTCATATATACTGTGTTATATTCACTGTTTTGAATGCAATTAATGAGGAAAACAGAGTTCACCTTCTGATTATATTGACCTAATATACCTAAAGCATATGCACAATTTCCCACATTCAATGCAATTTATGGTATATTTGTGTTCATTTGTGAATCTATTGACATGAAATTCATATATAATGTGTTATAATCTCTGTTTGGAAGCAATTAGTGAGGAAAATACAGTTCACCTTTTGATTATATTGACCTAATATACCTTAAGAATATGCTCAATTTCCCACTTTCAATGCAATTTATGGGTATATTTGAGTTCATTTGAGAATATATTGTTCTAATTGTCATATATAATGTGTTATATTCACTGTTTTGAATGAAATTAGTGAGGAAAATAGAGTTCACCTTTTGATAACATTGACCTTATATACCTATAGATTATGCCAAATTTCCTATTTTAAATGCAATTGATGGGTATACTTGAGTTCATTTGAGAATATATTGTTCTAATTGTCATATATAATGTGTTCTATTCACTGTTTTGAATGCAATTAGTCAGGAAAATAGAGTTCACCTTTTGATTACATTGACCTAATATACCTAAATGATATGCCCAATTTCCACTTTGAATGCAATAGATGGGTATATTTGAGTTCATTTTTGATTATTTTGAACTAAAATTCATATGTTATAAGTTATATTCACTGTTTTGAATGCAATTAGTGAGGAAAATAGAGTTAACCTATTGATTATATAGACCTAATATACCTATAGAATATGCACAATTTTCCACTTTGAATGCAATGTAAGGGTATATTTGAGTTCATTTTTTGAATATATAGAACTAAAATTCATATGTAATAAGTTATATTCACTGTTTTGAATGCAATTAGTGAGGAAAATAGAGTTCACCTATTGATTATGTAGACCTAATATACCTAAAGAATATGCACAATACTCCACTTTGAATGCAGTGTATGGGTATATTTGAGTTCATTTTTGAATATATTGAACTAAAATTCAAATGTAATATGTTATATTCACTGTTTTAAATGCAATTAGTGAGGAAAAAAGAGGTCACCTGTTGATTATATTGACCTTATATACCTAAAGAATATGCACAATATTCCACTTTGAATGCAATGTATGGGTATATTTGAGTTCATTTTTGCATATATAGACCTAAAATTCATATATAATGTGCTATATTTACTATTTGAATGCAATTACTGAGGACAATACAGTTGACATGTTGATTGTATGGGCCTAATATACCTAAAGGATATGCACACTTTTCCACTTTGAATGCAATTTATGGGAGTAGTAGAGTTCATGTTTGGATATATTGAACTAAAATTCATATATTTTATGTTATATTCACTGTTTTGAATGCAATTTGTGAGGAAATTAGAGTGAACCTATTGATTATATATACCTAATATACCTAAAGAATATGCACAATTTTCCACTTTGAATGCAATGTATGGGTATATTTGAGTTCAGTTTTGAATATACTGACCTAAAATGCATATATATTGTGTTATATTTACAATTTTGAATGCAATTACTGAGCAAAATACAGTTATTTTGTTGATTGTATGGACCTAATATACCTAAAGAATATGCACAATTTTCCACGTTCAATGCAATTTATGGGTGTATTAGAGTTCATGTTTGAATATGTTGAACTAAAATTTATATGTAATATGCTATATTCACTGTTTTAAATGCAATTAGTGAGGAAAATATAGTTCACCTGTTCATTGTATTGACCTAATATACCTAAAGAATATGCACAATTTTCCACTTTGTATGCAATGTATGGGTATATTTGAGTTCATTTTTGAATATATAGAACTAAAATTCATATGTAAAAAGTTATATTCACAGTTTTGAATGCAATTAGTGAGGAAAATAGAGTTCACCTATTGATTATATAGACCTAATATACCTAAAGAATATGCACACTTTTCCACTTTGAATACAATTTATGGATGTAGTAGAGTTCATGTTTGGATATATTGAACTAAAATTCATATATTTTATGGTATATTCACTGTTTTGAATGCAATTAGTGAGGAAAATAGAGTTCACCTTTTGATTACATTGACCTAATATACCTAAAGAATATGCACAATTTCCCACTATCAATGCATTTTATGGGTATATTTATGTTCTGTTTGGATATATTGAACTAAAATTCATATGTAATAAGTTATATTCAATGTCTTAAATGCAATTAGTGAGGAAAATAGAGTTCACCTATTGATTATATAGACCTAATATACCTAAAGAATATGCACAATTTCCACTTTGAATGCAATAGATGGGTATATTTGAGTTCATTTTTGAATATATAGAACTAAACTTCATATTTAATAAGTGATATTCACTGTTTTGAATGCAATTAGTGAGGAAAATAGAGTTCACTTATTGATTATATAGACCTAATATACCTAAAGAATATGCACACTTTTCCACTTTGAATGCAATTTATGGGTGTAGTAGAGTTCATGTTTGGATATATTGAACTAAAATTCATATGTTTTATGTTATATTCACTGTTTTAAATGCAATTAGTGAGGAAAATAGAGTTCACCTGTTGATTGTATTGACCTAATATACCTAAAAAATATGCACTCTTTTCCAATTTGAATGCAATTTAGTGGTGTATTAGAGTTCATGTTTGAATATATTGAACTACAATTCATATGCAATATGTTATTTTTACAGTTTCAAATGCAATTAGTGAGGAAAAGAGAGTTCACCTGTTGATTATATTGACCTAATATACCTAAAGAACATGCAAAATTGTCCACTTTGAATTCTGTTCATTGGTATATTTGAGTTTATTTTTGAATATATTGAACTAAAATTCATATGTAATAAGTTATATTTACAGTTTTGAATGCAATTAGTGAGGAAAATAGAGTTAACCAATGGATTATATAGGCCTAATATACCTAAAGAATATGCACACTTTTCCACTTTGAATGCAATGTATGGGTATATTTGAGTTCATTTTTGCATATATTGACCTAAATTTCATATATATTGTGTTATATTTGCTATTTTGAATGCAATCACTGAGGAATTACAGTTCATATGTTGATTGTATGGACCTAATATACCTAAAAAATATTCACAATTTTCCAATTTGAAAGCAATTTATGGGTGTATTAGAGTTCATGTTTGAATATATTGAACTACAATTCATATGAAATATGTTATATTCACTGTTTTAAATGCAATTAGTAAGAAAAATAGAGTTCACCTTTTGATTATATAGACCTAATATACCTAAAGAATATGGACAATTTTCCATTTTGATTGCAATATATGGGTATATTTGAGTTCATTTTTGAATATTTTGAATTAAAAGGCATATGTAATAAGTTATATTCTCTGTTTTGAATGCAATTAGTGAGGAGAATATAGTTCATCTATTGATTATATTGACCTAACATACCTAAAGAATATGCACAATTTTCCACTTTGAATGCAATGTATGGGTATATTTGAGTTCATTTTTGAATATATAGAACTAAAATTCATATGTAATAAGTTATATTCACTGTTTTGAATGCAATTAGTGAGGAAAATAGAGTTCACCTATTGATTATATAGACCTAATATACCTAAAGAATATGCACAATACTCCACTTTGAATGCAGTGTATAGGTATATTTGAGTTCATTTTTGAATATATTGAACTAAAATTCAAATGTAATATGTTATATTCACTGTTTTAAATGCAATTAGTGAGGAAAAAAGAGGTCACCTGTTGATTATATTGACCTTATATACCTAAAGAATATGCACAATTTTCCACTTTGAATGCAATGTATGGGTATATTTGAGTTCATTTTTGCCTATATAGACCTAAAATACATATATAATGTGCTATATTTACTATTTGAATGCAATTACTGAGGACAATACAGTTCACATGTTGATTGTATGGGCCTAATATACCTAAAGAATATGCACAATACTCCACTTTGAATGCAGTGTATAGGTATATTTGAGTTCATTTTTGAATATATTGAACTAAAATTCAAATGTAATATGTTATATTCACTGTTTTAAATGCAATTAGTGAGGAAAAAAGAGGTCACCTGTTGATTATATTGACCTTATATACCTAAAGAATATGCACAATTTTCCACTTTGAATGCAATGTATGGGTATATTTGAGTTCATTTTTGCCTATATAGACCTAAAATACATATATAATGTGCTATATTTACTATTTGAATGCAATTACTGAGGACAATACAGTTCACATGTTGATTGTATGGGCCTAATATACCTAAAGAATATGCACAATTTCCCACTTTCAATGCACTGTTTGGGTATATTTGTGTTCATTGTTGAATATATTGACCTAAAATGCATATATAATGTGTTATATTCACTGTTTGAAATGCAATTAGTGAGGAAAACAGAGTTCATCTTTTGATTATATTGACCTAATATACCTAAAGAACATGCACAATTTCCCACTTTCAATGCATTGTTTGGAGATATTTGTGTTCATTTGTGAATATATTGACCTAAAATGCATATATAATGTGTTATAGTCACTGTTTTGAATGCAATTAGTGAGGAAAACAGAGTTCACCTTCTGATTATATTGACCTTATATACCTAAAGAATATGCACAATTTTCCTCTGTGAATGCAATTTATGTGTATATTTGAGTTCATTTTTGCATATATTGACCTAACATTTATATAAAATGTGTCATATTTACTATTTGAATGCAATTACTGAGGAACATACAGTTCACATGTTGATTGTATTGACCTAATATACCTAAAGAATATGCACAATTTTCCACTTAGAAAGCAATTTATGGGTGTATTAGAGTTCATGTTTGAATATATTGAACTAAAATTCATATGCAATATGTTATTTTTACAGTTTCAAATGCAATTAGTGAGGAAAATAGAGTTCACCTGTTGATTATATTGACCTAATATACCTAAAGAACATGCAAAATTGTCCAGTTTGAATCCAGTTCATTGGTATATTTGAGTTTATTTTTGAATATATTGAACTAAAATTCATATGTAATAAGTTATATTTACAGTTTTGAATGCAATTAGTGAGGAAAATAGAGTTAATCTATTGATTATATAGGCCTAATATACCTAAAGAATATGCACAATTTTCCATTTTGAATGCAATATATGGGTATATTTGAGTTCATGTTTGAATATTTTGAATTAAAAGACATATGTAATAAGTTATATTCACTATTTTGAATGCAACTAGTGAGGAGAATAGAGTTCACCTTTTGTTTATATAGACCTAATATACCTAAAGAATATGCACAATTTCCACTTTAAATGCAATGTATGGGTATATTTGAGTGCATTTTTGCATATATGGACCAAAATTCATATATATTGTGTTATATTTACTATTTTGGATGCAATTACTGAGGAAAATACAGATCATATGTTGATTGTATGGACCTAATATACCTAAAGAATATGCACAAATTTCCACTTTGAATGCAATTTATGGGTGTAGTAGAGTTCATGTTTGGATATATTGAACTAAAATTCATATATTTTATGTTATATTCACTGTTTTGAATGCAAGTAGTGAGGAAATTAGAGTTAACCTATTGATTATATAGACCTAATATACCTAAGAAATATGCACAATTTCCCACTTTGAATGCAATGTATGGGTATATTTGAGTTCATTTTTGAATATATAGAACTAAAATTCATATGTAATAAGTTATATTTACTGTTTTGAATGCAATCAGTGAGGAAATTAGAGTTAACCTATTGATTATATAGACCTAATATACCTAAAGAATATGCACACTTTTCCACTTTGAATGCAATTTATGGGTGTAGTAGAGTTCATGTTTGGATATATTGAAAAAAAATTCATATATTTTATGTTATATTCACTGTTTTGAATGCAATTACTGAGGAAAATACAGTTCATATGTTGATTGTATGGACCTAATATACCTAAAGAATATGCACAATTTTCCACTTTGAATGCAATTGATGGGTGTACTAGAGTTCATGTTTGGATATATTGAACTAAAATTCATATGTTTTATGTTATATTCACTTTTTTAAATGCAATTAGTGAGGAAAATAGAGTTCACCTGTTGATTGTATTGACCTAATATACTTAAAAAATATGCACTTTTTTCCAATTTGAATGCAATTTATGGGTGTATTAGAGTTCATGTTTGAATATATTGAACTACAATTCATATGTAATATCTTATATTCACTGTTTTAAATGCAATTAGTAAGAAAAATAGAGTTCACCTATTGATAATTTAGACCTAATATACCTAAAGAATATGGACAATTTTCCATTTTGAATGCAATATATGGGTATATTTGAGTTCATGTTTGAATATTTTGAATTAAAAGTCATATGTAATAAGTTATATTCACTGTTTTGAATGCAACTAGTGAGGAGAATAGAGTTCACCTTTTGTTTATATAGACCTAATATACCTAAAGAATATGCACAATTTCCACTTTAAATGCAATGTATGGGTATATTTGAGTGCATTTTTGCATATATGGACCAAAATTCATATATATTGTGTTATATTTACTATTTTGGATGCAATTACTGAGGAAAATACAGATCATACGTTGATTGTATGGACCTAATAAACCTAAAGAATATGCACAAATTTCCACTTTGAATGCAATTTATTGGTGTAGTAGAGTTCATGTTTGGATATATTGAACTAAAATTCATATATTTTATGTTATATTCACAGTTTTGAATGCAATTAGTGAGGAAAATAGAGCTCACTTATTGATTATATAGACCTAATATACCTAAAGAATATGTACACTTTTCCACTTTGAATACAATTTATGGGTGTAGTAGAGTTCATGTTTGGATATATAGAACTAAAATTCATATGTAATAAGTTATATTTACTGTTTTGAATGCAATCAGTGAGGAAATTAGAGTTAACCTATTGATTATATAGACCTAATATACCTAAAGAATAAGCACAATTTTCCACTTTGAATGCAATGTATGGGTATATTTGAGTTCATTTTTGAATATATTGAACTAAAATTCCAATGTGATATGTTATATTCACTGTTTTAAATGCAATTAGTGAGGAAAAAAGAGGTCACCTGTTGATTATATTGACCTTATATACCTAAAGAATATGCACAATTTTCCACTTTGAATGCAATGTATGGGTATATTTGAGTTCATTTTTGCATATATAGACCTAAAATTCATATATAATGTGCTATATTTACTATTTTGGATGCAATTACTGAGGAAAATACAGTTCTTATGTTGATTGTATGGACCTAATATACCTAAAGAATATGCACACTTTTCCACTTTGAATGCAATTTATGGGTGTAGTAGAGTTCATGTTTGGATATATTGAAAACAAATCATATATTTTATGTTATATTCACTGTTTTGAATGCAATTACTGAGGAAAATACAGTTCATATGTTGATTGTATGCACCTAATATACCTAAAGAATATGCACAATTTTCCACTTTGAATGCAATTGATGGGTGTAGTAGAGTTCATGTTTGGATATATTGAACTAAAATGCATATGTTTTATGTTATATTCACTGTTTTAAATGCAATTAGTGAGGAAAATAGAGTTCAGCTGTTGATTATATTGACCTAATATACCTAAAGAAGATGCAAAATGTTCCACTTTGAATGCAGTTCATTGGTA
This sequence comes from Mactromeris polynyma, assembly GCA_032209605.1. NCBI lineage: Eukaryota > Metazoa > Mollusca > Bivalvia > Venerida > Mactridae > Mactromeris > Mactromeris polynyma. The sequence goes on along the minus strand of JASFXZ010000039.1, from coordinate 2,872,482 downwards.
TATTTGAGTTTATTTTTGCATATACCCCAATGTATCCCTCTCGTTGGGGTATAATTATATCTAGTTTTATATAGTCTGTATTATTGCATTACTTTAGACTCATCGACATGAGTCTTTGTATTTGTCTGTCACCATTCTTATCTCTAGACTTGTAATATAGTCCCCATGTACGTTAACATCAGGGCCCGGAATTATAACGGATACTTAAGTTTCAGGTTTTTGCCGAGTAACAAAGAAAAGTAACGACTACAGTTGCAACATCGGAGAGATATTTGAAATTCTTGAAATACAAGTATTTTAATAAGTGTGCGTTTTGACATTTTAGACACCTGTAATCTCAATGACCGGGCTCGCAAACTTTGAGGGGGAAAATGGTGAAGTTACATTTGTATCTGCGCATGGTGGACGGAGCTCCGAAAAACACGCCGAATTTTAAACATTTAACCGGTTCTCACTCGTTGGAAATAAAGAAAATACCCTCACTCGTTGGAAATAAACACTTTTGACCATATTATCCGGCTGTATCGCGGTATTTGCGGGGCCGAATTGTCGGTCCTAGTTATTGTAATGCAAGGCGAAGTGTATATTAGAACCTACCTATAGTTCAGTTTGAATACTTTGAGGTACACTGACTATAAATTCGTTACATTTTTAGACAACCCTTCATTTAAGCATCTTATGATTTATACTATGAAATACAGAAGGTTAAAAGTGAATAAAAAGAAGAACCACATAACCTTACAGCTTCAAACATGCTAAGGTTTGCTAAAAGAGTTATAAATTAACTTTAAAGATATGAGATGGGTTTGAAAAAAAGCAATATCAATTAGATAGTTACACCATAATTCAAGTATTAAATGATTCTGTATAGAATGTTGTAATCATATTAGTATTTAAATTTCATTAATTAATAAGAATTTCAGATATCTAGGCTATATGATCAGATTACTTGAATAATTTGAAGGCTGTAATTACAGTGTCTCATTCGAAATATTGTTATGCTCTGGTCCCCAAAAATACAACATGACATATCAGTCAAATTTATATATACAATCTTATATTTACAGTCTTGAATGCAATTAGTGAGGAAAATATAGTTCACCTTTTGATTATATAGACCTAAAATACCTAAAGAATAAGCACAATTTTCCACTTTGAATGCAATGTATGGGTATATTTGAGTTCATTTTTGAATATATTGACCTACAATTTATATATATTGTGTTATATTTACTGTTTTGAATGCAATTACTGAGGAAAATACAGTTCATATGTTGATTGTATGGACCTAATATACCTAAAGAATATACACTTTTCCACTTTGAATGCAATTTATGGGTGTAATAGAGTTCATGTTTGGAATTATAGAACTAAAATTCATATATTTTATGTTATATTCACTGTTTTGAATGCAATTAGTGAGGAAATTAGAGTTAACCTATTGATTATATATACCTAATATACCTAAAGAATATGCACAATTTTCCACTTTGAATGCAATGTATGGGTATATTTGAGTTCATTTTTGAATATATTGACCTAAAATTCATATATATTGTGTTATATTTACTATTTAGAATGCAATTACTGAGGAAAATACAGTTCTTATGTTGATTGTATGGACCTAATATACCTAAAGAATATGCACACTTTTCCACTTTGAATGCAATTTATGGGTGTAGTAGAGTTCATGTTTGGATATATTGAAAAAAAAATCATATATTTTATGTTATATTCACTGTTTTGAATGCAATTACTGAGGAAAATACAGTTCATATGTTGATTGTATGGACCTAATATACCTAAAGAATAAGCACAATTTTCCACTTTGAATGCAATTGATGGGTGAAGTAGAGTTCATGTTTGGATATATTGAACTAAAATTCATATGTTTTATGTTATATTCACTGTTTTAAATGCAATTAGTGAGGAAAATAGAGTTCACCTGTTGATTGTATTGACCTAATATACCTAAAGAAGATGCAAAATGTTCCACTTTGAATGCAGTTCATTGGTATATTTGAGTTTATTTTTGCATATACCCCAATGTATCCCTCTCGTTGGGCTATAATTATATCTAGTTTTATATAGTCTGTATTATTGCATTACTTTAGACTCATCGACATGAGTCTATGTATTTGTCTGTCACCATTCTTATCTCTAGACTTGTAATATAGTCCGCATGTACGTTAACATCAGGGCCCGGAATTATAACGGATACTTAAGTTTCAGGTTTTTGCCGAGTAACAAAGAAAAGTAACGACTACAGTTGCAACATCGGAGAGATATTTGAAATACTTGAAATACAAGTATTTTAATAAGTGTGCGTTTTGACATTTTAGACACCTGTAATCTCAATGACCGGGCTCGCAAACTTTGAGGGGGAAAATGGTGAAGTTACATTTGTATCTGCGCATGGTGGACGGAGCTCCGAAAAACACGCCGAATTTTAAACATTTAACCGGTTCTCACTCGTTGGAAATAAAGAAAATACCCTCACTCGTTGGAAATAAACACTTTTGACCATATTATCCGGCTGTATCGCGGTATTTGCGGGGCCGAATTGTCGGTCCTAGTTATTGTAATGCAAGGCGAAGTGTATATTAGAACCAGTGTATATTAGAACCTACCTATAGTTCAGTTTGAATACTTTGAGCTACAGTGACTATAAATTCGTTACATTTTTAGACAACCCTTCATTTAAGCATCTTATGATTTATACTATGAAATACAGAAGGTTAAAAGTGAATAAAAAGAAGAACCACATAACCTTACAGCTTCAAACATGCTAAGGTTTGCTAAAAGAGTTATAAATTAACTTTAAAGATATGAGATGGGTTTGAAAAAAAGCAATATCAATTAGATAGTTACACCATAATTCAAGTATTAAATGATTCTGTATAGAATGTTGTAATCATATTAGTATTTAAATTTCATTAATTAATAAGAATTTCAGATATCTAGGCTATATGATCAGATTACTTGAATAATTTGAAGGCTGTAATTACAGTGTCTCATTCGAAATATTGTTATGCTCTGGTCCCCAAAAATACAACATGACATATCAGTCAAATTTATATAGACAATCTTATATTTACAGTCTTGAATGCAATTAGTGAGGAAAATATAGTTCACCTTTTGATTATATAGACCTAATATACCTAAAGAATAAGCACAATTTTCCACTTTGAATGCAATGTATGGGTATATTTGAGTTCATTTTTGAATATATTGACCTACAATTTATATATATTGTGTTATATTTACTATTTTGAATGCAATTACTGAGGAAAATACAGTTCATATGTTGATTGTATGGACCTAATATACCTAAAGAATATGCACACTTTTCCACTTTGAATGCAATTTATGGGTGTAATAGATTTCATGTTTGGAATTATTGAACTAAAATTCATATATTTTATGTTATATTCACTGTTTTGAATGCAATTAGTGAGGAAATTAGAGTTAACCTATTGATTATATATACCTAATATACCTAAAGAATATGCACAATTTTCCACTTTGAATGCAATTTATGTGTATATTTGAGTTCATTTTTGCATATATTGACCTAAAGTTTATATAAAATGTGTTATATTTACTATTTGAATGCAATTACTGAGGAACATACAGTTCACATGTTGATTGTATTGACCTAATATACCTAAAGAATATGCACAATTTTCCACTTAGAATGCAATTTATGGGTGTATTAGAGTTCATGTTTGAATATATTGAACTACAATTCATATGCAATATGTTATTTTTACAGTTTCAAATGCAATTAGTGAGGAAAAGAGAGTTCACCTGCTGATTATATTGACCTAATATACCTAAAGAACATGCACAATTGTCCACTTTGAATGCAGTTCATTGGTATATTTTAGTTTATTTTTGAATATATTGAATTTAAATTCATATGAAATGAGTTATAATCACTGTTTTGAATGCAATTAGTGAGGAGAATATAGTTCACCTATTGATTATATAGACATAATATACCTAAAGAATATGCACAATTTCCACTTTGAATGGAATAGATGGGTATATTTGAGTTCCTTTTTGCATATATTGACCTAAATGTCATATATATTGTGTTATATTTGCTATTTTGAATGCAATTACTGAGGAAATTACAGTTCATATGTTGATTGTATGGACCTAATATACCTAAAAAATATTCACAATTTTCCAATTTGAAAGCAATTTATGGGTGTATTAGAGTTCATGTTTGAATATAGTGAACTACAATTCATATGAAATATGTTATATTCACTGTTTTAAATGCAATTAGTAAGAAAAATAGAGTTCACCTATTGATTATATAGACCTAATATACCTAAAGAATATGGACAATTTTCCATTTTGAGTGCAATATATGGGTATATTTGAGTTCATTTTTGAATATTTTGAATTAAAAGTCATATGTAATAAGTTATATTCACTGTTTTGAATGCAATTAGTGAGGAGAATATAGTTCATCTATTGATTATATTGACTTAACATACCTAAAGAATATGCACAACTTCCACTTTGAATGCAATAGATGGGTATATTTGAGTTCATTTTTGAATATATAGAACTAAAATTCATATGTAATATGTTATATTCACTGTTTTGAATGCAATTAGTGAGGAAAATAGAGTTAACCTGTTGATTATATAGACCTAATATACCTAAAGAATATGCACAATTTTCAACTTTGTATGCAATGTATGGGTATATTTGAGTTCATTTTTGAATATATAGAACTAAAATTCATATGTAATAAGTTTTATTCACAGTTTTGAATGCAATTAGTGAGGAAAATAGAGTTCACCTATTGATTATATAGACCTAATATACCTAAAGAATATGCACACTTTTCCACTTTGAATACAATTTATGGGTGTAGTAGAGTTCATGTTTGGAAATATTGAACTAAAATTCATATATTTTATGGTATATTCACTGTTTTGAATGCAATTAGTGAGGAAAATAGAGTTCACCTTTTGATTACATTGACCTAATATACCTAAAGAATATGCACAATTTCCCACTATCAATGCATTTTATGGGTATATTTATGTTCTTATGTGAATATATTGACATAAAATTCATATATAATGTGTTATATTCACTGTTTTGAATGAAATTAGTGAGGAAAATTAATTCACCTTTTGATTATATTGACCTAATATACCTAAAGAATATGCACAATTTCCCACTTTCAATGCATTGTTTGGGTATATTTGTGTTCATTTGTGAATATATTGACCTAAAATGCATATATAATGTGTTATATTCACTGTTTTGAATGCAATTAGTGAGGAAAACAGAGTTCACCTTTTGATTATATTGACCTTATATACCTAAAGAATATGCACAATTTTCCTCTGTGAATGCAATTTATGTGTATATTTGTGTTCATTTTTGCATATATTGACCTAACATTTATATAAAATGTGTTATATTTACTATTTGAATGCAATTACTGAGGAACATACAGTTCACATGTTGATTGTATTGACCTAATATACCTAAAGAATATGCACAATTTTCCACTTAGAAAGCAATTTATGGGTGTATTAGAGTTCATGTTTGAATATATTGAACTAAAATTCATATGCACTATGTTATTTTTACAGTTTCAAATGCAATTAGTGAGGAAAATAGAGTTCACCTGTTGATTATATTGACCTAATATACCTAAAGAACATGCAAAATTGTCCACTTTGAATTCAGTTCATTGGTATATTTGAGTATATTTTTGAATATATTGAACTAAAATTCATATGCAATAAGTTATATTTACAGTTTTGAATGCAACTAGTGAGGAAAATAGAGTTAACCTATTGATTATATAGGCCTAATATACCTAAGGAATATGCACACTTTTCCACTTTGAATGCAATGTATGGGTATATTTGAGTTCATTTTTGAATATATAGAACTAAAATTCATATGTAATAAGCTATATTCACTGTTTTGAATGCAATTAGTGAGGAAAATGGAGTTCACCTATTGATTATATAGACCTAATATACCTAAAGAATATGCACAATTTCCACTTTGAATGCAATAGATGGGTATATTTGAGTTCATTTTTGAATATATAGAACTAAAATTCATATTTAATAAGTTATATTCACTGTTTTGAATGCAATTAGTGAGGAAAATAGAGTTCACTTATTGATTATATAGACCTAATATACCTAAAGAATATGCACACTTTTCCACTTTGAATGCAATTTATGGGTGTAGTAGAGTTCATGCTTGGATATATTGAACTAAAATTCATATGTTTATGTTATATTCACTGTTTAAAATGCAATTAATGAGGAAAATAGAGTTCACCTGTTGATTGTATTGACCTAATATACCTAAAAAATATGCACTCTTTTCCAATTTGAATGCAATTTATGGGTGTATTAGAGTTCATGTTTGAATATATTGAACTACAATTCATATTTAATATGTTATATTCACTGTTTTAAATGCAATTAGTAAGAAAAATAGAGTTCACCTATTGATTATATAGACCTAATATACCTAAAGAATATGGACAATTTTCCATTTTGAATGCAATATATGGGTATATTTGAGTTCATGTTTGAATATTTTGAATCAAAAGTCATATGTAATAAGTTATATTCACTGTTTTGAATGCAACTAATGAGGAGAATAGAGTTCACCTTTTGTTTATATAGACCTAATATACCTAAAGAATATGCACAATTTCCACTTTAAATGCAATGTATGGGTATATTTGAGTGCATTTTTGCATATATGGACCAAAATTCATATATATTGTGTTATATTTACTATTTTGGATGCAATTACTGAGGAAAATACAGATCATATGTTGATTGTATGGACCTAATATACCTAAAGAATATGCACAAATTTCCACTTTGAATGCAATTTATGGGTGTAGTAGAGTTCATGTTTGGATATATTGAACTAAAATTCATATATTTTATGTTATATTCACTGTTTTGAATGCAAGTAGTGAGGAAATTAGAGTTAACCTATTGATTATATAGACCTAATATACCTAAGAAATATGCACAATTTCCCACTTTGAATGCAATGTATGGGTATATTTGAGTTCATTTTTGAATATATAGAACTAAAATTCATATGTAATAAGTTATATTTAATGTTTTGAATGCAATCAGTGAGGAAGTAAGAGTTAACCTATTGATTTTATAGACCTTATATACCTAAAGAATAAGCACAATTTTCCACTTTGAATGCAATGTATGGGTATATTTGAGTTCATTTTTGAATATATTGACCTAAAATTCATATATATTGTGTTATATTTACTATTTTGAATGCAATTACTGAGGAAAATACAGTTCTTATGTTGATTGTATGGACCTAATATACCTAAAGAATATGCACACTTTTCCACTTTGAATGCAATTTATGGGTGTAGTAGAGTTCATGTTTGGATATATTGAAAATAAATTCATATATTTTATGTTATATTCACTGTTTTGAATGCAATTACTGAGGAAAATACAGTTCATATGTTGATTGTATGGACCTAATATACCTAAAGAATATGCACAATTTTCCACTTTGAATGCAATTGATGGGTGTAGTAGAGTTCATGTTTGGATATATTGAACTAAAATTCATATGTTTTATGTTATATTCACTGTTTTAAATGCAATTAGTGAGGAAAATAGAGTTCACTTATTGATTATATAGACCTAATATACCTAAAGAATATGCACACTTTTCCACTTTGAATGCAATTTATGGGTGTAGTAGAGTTCATGTTTGGATATATTGAACTAAAATTCATATGTTTATGTTATATTCACTGTTTTAAATGCAATTAGTGAGGAAAATAGAGTTCACCTGTTGATTGTATTGACCTAATATACCTAAAAAATATGCACTCTTTTCCAATTTGAATGCAATTTATGGGTGTATTAGAGTTCATGTTTGAATATATTGAACTGCAATTCATATTTAATATGTTATATTCACTGTTTTAAATGCAATTAGTAAGAAAAATAGAGTTCACCTATTGATTATATAGACCTAATATACCTAAAGAATATGAACAATTTTCCATTTTGAATGCAATACATGGGTATATTTGAGTTCATGTCTGAATATTTTGAATTAAAAGTCATATGTAATAAGTTATATTCACTGTTTTGAATGCAACTAGTGAGTAGAATAGAGTTCACCTTTTGTTTATATAGACCTAATATACCTAAAGAATATGCACAATTTCCACTTTAAATGCAATGTATGGGTATATTTGAGTGCATTTTTGCATATATGGACCAAAATTCATATATATTGTGTTATATTTACTATTTTGGATGCAATTCCTGAGGAAAATACAGATCATATGTTGATTGTATGGACCTAATATACCTAAAGAATATGCACAAATTTCCACTTTGAATGCAATTTATGGGTGTAGTAGAGTTCATGTTTGGATATATTGAACTAAAATTCATATATTTTATGTTATATTCACTGTTTTGAATGCAAGTAGTGAGGAAATTAGAGTTAACCTATTGATTATATAGACCTAATATACCTAAGAAATATGCACAATTTCCCACTTTGAATGCAATGTATGGGTATATTTGAGTTCATTTTTGAATATTTAGAACTAAAATTCGTATGTTATAAGTTATATTTACAGTTTTGAATGCAGTTAGTGAGGAAAATAGAGTTAACCTATTGATTATATAGGCCTAATATACCTAAAGAATATGCACACTTTTCCACTTTGAATGCAATGTATGGGTATATTTGAGTTCATTTTTGCATATATTGACCTAAATTTCATATATATTGTGTTATATTTGCTATTTTGAATGCAATTACTGAGGAATTACAGTTCATATGTTGATTGTATGGACCTAATATACCTAAAAAATATTCACAATTTTCCAATTTGAAAGCAATTTATGGGTGTATTAGAGTTCATGTTTTAATATATTGAACTACAATTCATATGAAATATGTTATATTCACTGTTTTAGATGCAATTAGTAAGAAAAATAGAGTTCACCTATTGATTATATAGACCTAATATACCTAAAGAATATGCACAATTTCCACTTTGAATGCAATAGATGGGTATATTTGAGTTCATTTTTGAATATATAGAACTAAAATTCATATTTAATAAGTTATATTCACTGTTTTGAATGCAATTACTGAGGAAAATAGAGTTCACTTATTGATTATATAGACCTAATATTCCTAAAGAGTATGCACACTTTTCCACTTTGAATGCAATTTATGGGTGTAGTAGAGTTCATGTTTGAATATATTGAACTAAAATTCATATGTTTTATGTTATCTTCACTGTTTTAAATGCAATTAGTGAGGAAAATAGAGTTCACCTGTTGATTGTATTGACCTAATATACCTAAAAATATGCACACTTTTCCAATTTGTATGCAATTTATGGGTGTATTAGAGTTCATGTTTGAATATATTGAACTACAATTCATATGTAATATGTTATATTCACTGTTTTAAATGCAATTAGTAAGAAAAATAGAGTTCACCTATTGATTATATAGACCTAATATACCTAAAGAATATGCACAATTTCCACTTTGAATGCAATAGATGGGTATATTTGAGTTCATTTTTGAATATATAGAACTAAAATTCATATTTAATAAGTTATATTCACTGTTTTGAATGCAATTAGTGAGGAAAATAGAGTTCACTTATTGATTATATAGACCTAATATTCCTAAAGAGTATGCACACTTTTCCACTTTGAATGCAATTTATGGGTGTAGTAGAGTTCATGTTTGAATATATTGAACTAAAATTCATATGTTTTATGTTATCTTCACTGTTTTAAATGCAATTAGTGAGGAAAATAGAGTTCACCTGTTGATTGTATTGACCTAATATACCTAAAAAATATACACACTTTTCCAATTTGTATGCAATTTATGGGTGTATTAGAGTTCATGTTTGAATATATTGAACTACAATTCATATGTAATATGTTATATTCACTGTTTTAAATGCAATTAGTGAGGAAAATAGAGTTCACCTGTTGATTATATTGACCTAATATACCTAAAGAAGATGCAAAATGTTCCACTTTGAATGCAGTTCATTGGTATATTTGAGTTTATGTTTGCATATACCCCAATGTATCCCTCTCGTTGGGGTAGAATTATATCTAGTTTTATATAGTCTGTATTATTGCATTACTTTAGACTCATCGACATGAGTCTTTGTATTTGTCTGTCACCATTCTTATCTCTAGACTTGTAATATAGTCCGCATGTACGTTAACATCAGGGCCCGGAATTATAACGGATACTTAAGTTTCAGGTTTTTGCCGAGTAACAAAGAAAAGTAACGACTACAGTTGCAACATCGGAGAGATATTTGAAATACTTGAAATACAAGTATTTTAATAAGTGTGCGTTTTGACATTTTAGACACCTGTAATCTCAATGACCGGGCTCGCAAACTTTGAGGGGGAAAATGGTGAAGTTACATTTGTATCTGCGCATGGTGGACGGAGCTCCGAAAAACACGCCGAATTTTAAACATTTAACCGGTTCTCACTCGTTGGAAATAAAGAAAATACCCTCACTCGTTGGAAATAAACACTTTTGACCATATTATCCGGCTGTATCGCGGTATTTGCGGGGTCGAATTGTCGGTCCTAGTTATTGTAATGCAAGGCGAAGTGTATATTAGAACCTACCTATAGTTAAGTTTGAATACTTTGAGGTACAGTGACTATAAATTCGTTACATTTTTAGACAACCTTTCATTTAAGCATCTTATGATTTATACTATGAAATACAGAAGGTTAAAAGTGAATAAAAAGAAGAACCACATAACCTTACAGCTTCAAACATGCTAAGGTTTGCTAAAAGAGTTATAAATTAACTTTAAAGATATGAGATGGGTTTGAAAAAAAGCAATATCAATTAGATAGTTACACCATAATTCAAGTATTAAATGATTCTGTATAGAATGTTGTAATCATATTAGTATTTAAATTTCATTAATTAATAAGAATTTCAGATATCTAGGCTATATGATCAGATTACTTGAATAATTTGAAGGCTGTAATTACAGTGTCTCATTCGAAATATCGTTATGCTCCGGTCCCCAAAAATACAACATGACATATCAGTCAAATTTATATATACAATCTTATATTTACAGTCTTGAATGCAATTAGTGAGGAAAATATAGTTCACCTTTTGATTATATAGACCTAATATACCTAAAAAATAAGCACAATTTTCCACTTTGAATGCACTGTATGGGTATATTTGAGTTCATTTTTGAATATATTGACCTACAATTTATATATATTGTGTTATATTTACTATTTTGAATGCAATTACTGAGGAAAATACAGTTCATATGTTGATTGTATGGACCTAATATACCTAAAGAATATGCACACTTTTCCACTTTGAATGCAATTTATGGGTGTAATAGAGTTCATGTTTGGAATTATTGAACTAAAATTCATATATTTTATGTAATATTCACTGTTTTGAATGCAATTACTGAGGTAATTAGAGTTAACCTATTTATAATATATACCTAATATACCTAAAGAATATGCACAATTTTCCACTTTGAATGCAATTTATGTGTATATTTGAGTTCATTTTTGCATATATTGACCTAAAGTTTATATAAAATGTGTTATATTTACTATTTGAATGCAATTACTGAGGAACATACAGTTCACATGTTGATTGTATTGACCTAATATACCTAAAGAATATGCACAATTTTCCACTTAGAATGCAAATTTATGGGTGTATTAGAGTTCATGTTTGAATATATTGAACTACAATTCATATGCAATATGTTATTTTTACAGTTTCAAATGCAATTAGTGAGGAAAAGAGAGTTCAACTGTTGATTATATTGACCTAATATACCTAAAGAACATGCAAAATTGTCCACTTTGAATTCAGTTCATTGGTATATTTGAGTTTATTTTGAATATATTGAACTAAAATTCATATGTAATAAGTTATATTTACAGTTTTGAATGCAATTAGTGAGGAAAATAGAGTTAACCTATTGATTATATAGGCCTAATATACATAAAGAATATGCACAATTTCCCATTTTCACTGCACTGGTTGGGTATATTTGAGTTCATTTTTGCATATATTGACCTAAATTTCATATATATTGTGTTATATTTGCTATTTTGAATGCAATAACTGAGGAAATTACAGTTCATATGTTGATTGTATGGACCTAATATACCTAAAAATATTCACAATTTTCCAATTTGAAAGCAATTTATGGGTGTATTAGAGTTCATGTTTGAATATATTGAACTACAATTCATATGAAATATGTTATATTCACTGTTTTAAATGCAATTAGTAAGAAAAATAGAGTTCACCTATTGATTATATAGACCTAATATACCTAAAGAATATGGACAATTTTCCATTTTGATTGCAATACATGGGTATATTTGAGTTCATTTTTGAATATTTTGAATTAAAAGTCATATGTAATAAGTTATATTCACTGTTTTGAATGCAATTAGTGAGGAGAATATAGTTCATCTATTGATTATATTGACCTAACATACCTAAGAATATGCACAATTTCCACTTTGAATGCAATGTATGGGTATATTTGAGTTCATTTTTGAATATATAGAACTAAAAGTCATATGTAATAAGTTATATTCACTGTTTTAAATGCAATTAGTGAGGAAAATAGAGTTAACCTATTGATTATATAGACCTAATATACCTAAAGAATATGCACAATTTCCACTTTGAATGCAATAGATGGGTATATTTGAGTTCATTTTTGAATATATAGAACTAAAATTCATATGTAATCAGTTATATTCACTGTTTTGAATGCAATTAGTGAGGAAAATAGAGTTCACCTATTGATTATATAGACCTAATATACCTAAAGAATATGCACAATACTCCACTTTGAATGCAGTGTATGGGTATATTTGAGTTCATTTTTGAATATATTGAACTAAAATTCAAATGTAATATGTTATATTCACTGTTTTGAATGCAATTAGTGAGGAAATTAGAGTTAACCTATTGATTACATATACCTAATAGATCTAAAGAATATGCACAATTTTCCATTTTGATTGCAATTTAAGGGTATATTTGAGTTCATTTTTGAATATTTTGAATTAAAAGTCATATGTAATAAGTTATATTCACTGTTTTGAATGCAATTAGTGAGGAGAATATAGTTCATCTATTGATTATATTGACCTAACATACCTAAAGAATATGCACAATTTCCACTTTGAATGCAATTGATGGGTATATTTGAGTTCATTTTTGAATATTTAGAACTAAAATTCATATGTAATATGTTATATTCACTGTTTTGAATGCAATTAGTGAGGAAAATAGAGTTAACCTATTGATTATATAGACCTAATATACCTAAAGAATATGCACAATTTCCACTTTGAATGCAATAGATGGGTATATTTGAGTTCATTTTTGAATATATAGAACTAAAATTCATATGTAATCAGTTATATTCACTGTTTTGAATGCAATTAGTGAGGAAAATAGAGTTAACCTATTGATTATATAGACCTAATATACCTAAAGAATATGCACAATTTTCCACTTTGAATGCAATGTATGGGTATATTTGAGTTCATTTTTGAATATATAGAACTAAAATTCATATGTAATAAGTTATATTCACTGTTTTGAATGCAATTAGTGAGGAAAATAGAGTTCACCTATTGATTATATAGACCTAATATACCTAAAGAATATGCACAATACTCCACTTTGAATGCAGTGTATGGGTATATTTGAGTTCATTTTTGAATATATTGAACTAAAATTCAAATGTAATATGTTATATTCACTGTTTTAAATGCAATTAGTGAGGAAAAAAGAGGTCACCTGTTGATTATATTGACCTTATATACCTAAAGAATATGCACAATTTTCCACTTTGAATGCAATGTATGGGTATATTTGAGTTCATTTTTGCATATATAGACCTAAAATTCATATATAATGTGCTATATTTACTATTTGAATGCAATTACTGAGGACAATACAGTTCACATGTTGATTGTATGGGACTAATATACCTAAAGAATATGCACAATTTTCCACTATGAATGCAATTTATGGGAGTAGTAGAGTTCATGTTTGGATATATTGAACTAAAATTCATATATTTTATGTTATATTCACTGTTTTGAATGCAATTAGTGAGGAAATTAGAGTGAACCTATTGATTACATATACCTAATATACCTAAAGAATATGCACAATTTTCCACTTTGAATGCAATGTATGGGTATATTTGAGTTCAGTTTTGAATATATTGACCTAAAGTGCATATATATTGTGTTATATTTACAATTTTGAATGCTATTACTGAGGAAAATACAGTTATTTTGTTGATTGTATGGACCTAATATACCTAAAGAATATGCACAATTTTCCACTTTCAATGCAATTTATGGGTGTATTATCGTTCATGTTTGAATATATTGAACTAAAATTTATATGTAATATGCTATATTCACTGTTTTAAATGCAATTAGTGTGGAAAATATAGTTCACCTGTTCATTGTATTGACCTAATATACCTAAAGAATATGCACAATTTTCCACTTTGTATGCAATGTATGGGTATATTTGAGTTCATTTTTGAATATATAGAACTAAAATTCATATGTAATAAGTTATATTCACAGTTTTGAATGCAATTATTGAGGAAAATAGAGTTCACTTATTGATTATATAGACCTAATATACCTAAAGAATATGCACACTTTTCCACTTTGAATACCATTTATGGGTGTAGTAGAGTTCATGTTTGGATATATTGAACTAAAATTCATATATTGTATGGTATATTCACTGTTTTGAATGCAATTAGTGAGGAAAATAGAGTTAACCTATTGATTATATAGACCTAATATACCTAAAGAATATGCACAATTTCCCACTATCAATGCATTTTATGGGTATATTTATGTTCATATGTGAATATATTGACATAAAATTCATATATAATGTGTTATATTCACTGTTTTGAATGAAATTAGTGAGGAAAATTAATTCATCTTTTGATTATATTGACCTAATATACCTAAAAAATAAGCACAATTTTCCACTTTGAATGCACTGTATGGGTATATTTGAGTTCATTTTTGAATATATTGACCTACAATTTATATATATTGTGTTATATTTACTATTTTGAATGCAATTACTGAGGAAAATACAGTTCATATGTTGATTGTATGGACCTAATATACCTAAAGAATATGCACACTTTTCCACTTTGAATGCAATTTATGGGTGTAATAGAGTTCATGTTTGGAATTATTGAACTAAAATTCATATATTTTATGTAATATTCACTGTTTTGAATGCAATTACTGAGGAAATTAGAGTTAACCTATTTATAATATATACCTAATATACCTAAAGAATATGCACAATTTTCCACTTTGAATGCAATTTATGTGTATATTTGAGTTCATTTTTGCATATATTGACCTAAAGTTTATATAAAATGTGTTATATTTACTATTTGAATGCAATTACTGAGGAACATACAGTTCACATGTTGATTGTATTGACCTAATATACCTAAAGAATATGCACAATTTTCCACTTAGAATGCAAATTTATGGGTGTATTAGAGTTCATGTTTGAATATATTGAACTACAATTCATATGCAATATGTTATTTTTACAGTTTCAAATGCAATTAGTGAGGAAAAGAGAGTTCAACTGTTGATTATATTGACCTAATATACCTAAAGAACATGCAAAATTGTCCACTTTGAATTCAGTTCATTGCTATATTTGAGTTTATTTTGAATACATTGAACTAAAATTCATATGTAATAAGTTATATTTACAGTTTTGAATGCAATTAGTGAGGAAAATAGAGTTAACCTATTGATTATATAGGCCTAATATACCTAAAGAATATGCACAATTTCCCATTTTCACTGCACTGGTTGGGTATATTTTAGTTCATTTTTGCATATATTGACCTAAATTTCATATATATTGTGTTATATTTGCTATTTTGAATGCAATTACTAAGGAAATTACAGTTCATATGTTGATTGTATGGACCTAATATACCTAAAAAATATTCACAATTTTCCAATTTGAAAGCAATTTATGGGTGTATTAGAGTTCATGTTTGAATATATTGAACTACAATTCATATGAAATATGTTATATTCACTGTTTTAAATGCAATTAGTAAGAAAAATAGAGTTCACCTATTGATTATATAGACCTAATATACTTAAAGAATATGGACAATTTTCCATTTTGATTGCAATACATGGGTATATTTGAGTTCATTTTTGAATATTTTGAATTAAAATTCATATGTAATAAGTTATATTCACTGTTTTGAATGCAATTAGTGAGGAGAATATAGTTCATCTATTGATTATATTGACCTAACATACCTAAGAATATGCACAATTTCCACTTTGAATGCAATGTATGGGTATATTTGAGTTCATTTTTGAATATATAGAACTAAAAGTCATATGTAATAAGTTATATTCACTGTTTTAAATGCAATTAGTGAGGAAAATAGAGTTAACCTATTGATTATATAGACCTAATATACCTAAAGAATATGCACAATTTCCACTTTGAATGCAATAGATGGGTATATTTGAGTTCATTTTTGAATATATAGAACTAAAATTCATATGTAATCAGTTATATTCACTGTTTTGAATGCAATTAGTGAGGAAAATAGAGTTCACCTATTGATTATATAGACCTAATATACCTAAAGAATATGCACAATACACCACTTTGAATGCAGTGTATGGGTATATTTGAGTTCATTTTTGAATATATTGAACTAAAATTCAAATGTAATATGTTATATTCACTGTTTTGAATGCAATTAGTGAGGAAATTAGAGTTAACCTATTGATTACATATACCTAATAGATCTAAAGAATATGCACAATTTTCCATTTTGATTGCAATATAAGGGTATATTTGAGTTCATTTTTGAATATTTTGAATTAAAAGTCATATGTAATAAGTTATATTCACTGTTTTGAATGCAATTAGTGAGGAGAATATAGTTCATCTATTGATTATATTGACCTAACATACCTAAAGAATATGCACAATTTCCACTTTGAATGCAATTGATGGGTATATTTGAGTTCATTTTTGAATATTTAGAACTAAAATTCATATGTAATATGTTATATTCACTGTTTTGAATGCAATTAGTGAGGAAAATAGAGTTAACCTATTGATTATATAGACCTAATATACCTAAAGAATATGCACAATTTCCACTTTGAATGCAATAGATGGGTATATTTGAGTTCATTTTTGAATATATAGAACTAAAATTCATATGTAATCAGTTATATTCACTGTTTTGAATGCAATTAGTGAGGAAAATAGAGTTAACCTATTGATTATATAGACCTAATATACCTAAAGAATATGCACAATTTTCCACTTTGAATGCAATGTATGGGTATATTTGAGTTCATTTTTGAATATATAGAACTAAAATTCATATGTAATAAGTTATATTCACTGTTTTGAATGCAATTAGTGAGGAAAATAGAGTTCACCTATTGATTATATAGACCTAATATACCTAAAGAATATGCACAATACTCCACTTTGAATGCAGTGTATGGGTATATTTGAGTTCATTTTTGAATATATTGAACTAAAATTCAAATGTAATATGTTATATTCACTGTTTTAAATGCAATTAGTGAGGAAAAAAGAGGTCACCTGTTGATTATATTGACCTTATATACCTAAAGAATATGCACAATTTTCCACTTTGAATGCAATGTATGGGTATATTTGAGTTCATTTTTGCATATATAGACCTAAAATTCATATATAATGTGCTATATTTACTATTTGAATGCAATTACTGAGGACAATACAGTTCACATGTTGATTGTATGGGACTAATATACCTAAAGAATATGCACAATTTTCCACTATGAATGCAATTTATGGGAGTAGTAGAGTTCATGTTTGGATATATTGAACTAAAATTCATATATTTTATGTTATACTCACTGTTTTGAATGCAATTAGTGAGGAAATTAGAGTGAACCTATTGATTATATATACCTAATATACCTAAAGAATATGCACAATTTTCCACTTTGAATGCAATGTATGGGTATATTTGAGTTCAGTTTTGAATATATTGACCTAAAGTGCATATATATTGTGTTATATTTACAATTTTGAATGCTATTACTGAGGAAAATACAGTTATTTTGTTGATTGTATGGACCTAATATACCTAAAGAATATGCACAATTTTCCACTTTCAATGCAATTTATGGGTGTATTAGCGTTCATGTTTGAATATATTGAACTAAAATTTATATGTAATATGCTATATTCACTGTTTTAAATGCAATTAGTGTGGAAAATATAGTTCACCTGTTCATTGTATTGACCTAATATACCTAAAGAATATGCACAATTTTCCACTTTGTATGCAATGTATGGGTATATTTGAGTTCATTTTTTGAATATATAGAACTAAAATTCATATGTAATAAGTTATATTCACAGTTTTGAATGCAATTAGTGAGGAAAATAGAGTTAACCTATTGATTATATAGGCCTAATATACCTAAAGAATATGCACACTTTTCCACTTTGAATGCAATGTATGGGTATATTTGAGTTCATTTTTGAATATATAGAACTAAAATTCATATGTAATCAGTTATATTCACTGTTTTGAATGCAATTAGTGAGGAAATTAGAGTGAACCTATTGATTACATATACCTAATATACCTAAAGAATATGCACAATTTTCCACTTTGAATGCAATGTATGGGTATATTTGAGTTCAGTTTTGAATATATTGACCTAAAGTGCATATATATTGTGTTATATTTACAATTTTGAATGCTATTACTGAGGAAAATACAGTTATTTTGTTGATTGTATGGACCTAATATACCTAAAGAATATGCACAATTTTCCACTTTCAATGCAATTTATGGGTGTATTAGCGTTCATGTTTGAATATATTGAACTAAAATTTATATGTAATATGCTATATTCACTGTTTTAAATGCAATTAGTGTGGAAAATATAGTTCACCTGTTCATTGTATTGACCTAATATACCTAAAGAATATGCACAATTTTCCACTTTGTATGCAATGTATGGGTATATTTGAGTTCATTTTTGAATATATAGAACTAAAATTCATATGTAATAAGTTATATTCACAGTTTTGAATGCAATTAGTGAGGAAAATAGAGTTAACCTATTGATTATATAGGCCTAATATACCTAAAGAATATGCACACTTTTCCACTTTGAATGCAATGTATGGGTATATTTGAGTTCATTTTTGAATATATAGAACTAAAATTCATATGTATTAAGTTATATTCACTGTTTTGAATGCAATTAGTGAGGAAAAAAGAGTTCAGCTATTGATTATATAGACCTAATATACCTAAAGAATATGCACAATTTCTACTTTGAAAGCAATAGATGGGTATATTTGAGTTCATTTTTGAATATATAGAACTAAAATTCATATTTAAAAAGTTATATTCACTGTTTTGAATGCAATTAGTGAGGAAAATAGAGTTCACTTATTGATTATATAGACCTAATATACCTAAAGAATATGCACACTTTTCCACTTTGAATGCAATTTATGGGTGTAGTAGAGTTCATGTTTGGATAAATTGAACTAAAATTCATATGTTTTATGTTATATTCACTGTTTTAAATGCAATTAGTGAGGAAAATAGAGTTCACCTGTTGATTGTATTGACCTAATATACCTAAAAAATATGCACTCTTTTCCAATTTGAATGCAATTTATGGGTGTATTAGAGTTCATGTTTGAATATATTGAACTAAAATTCATATGTAATATGTTATATTCACTGTTTTAAATGCAATTAGTAAGAAAAATAGAGTTCACCTGTTGATTATATTGACCTAATATACCTAAAGAAGATGCAAAATGTTCCACTTTGAATGCAGTTCATTGGTATATTTGAGTTTATTTTTGCATATACCCCAATGTATCCCTCTCGTTGGGGTATAATTATATCTAGTTTTATATAGTCTGTATTATTGCATTACTTTAGACTCTTCGACATGAGTCTTTGTATTTGTCTGTCACCATTCTTATCTCTAGACTTGTAATATAGTCCGCATGTACGTTAACATCAGGGCCCGGAATTATAACGGATACTTAAGTTTCAGGTTTTTGCCGAGTAACAAAGAAAAGTAACGACTACAGTTGCAACATCGGAGAGATATTTGAAATACTTGAAATACAAGTATTTTAATAAGTGTGCGTTTTGACATTTTAGACACCTGTAATCTCAATGACCGGGCTCGCAAACTTTGAGGGGGAAAATGGTGTAGTTACATTTGTATCTGCGCATGGTGGACGGAGCTCCGAAAAACACGCCGAATTTTAAACATTTAACCGGTTCTCACTCGTTGGAAATAAAGAAAATACCCTCACTCGTTGGAAATAAACACTTTTGACCATATTATCCGGCTGTATCGCGGTATTTGCGGGGCCGAATTGTCGGTCCTAGTTATTGTAATGCAAGGCGAAGTGTATATTAGAACCTACCTATAGTTCAGTTTGAATACTTTGAGGTACAGTGACTATAAATTCGTTACATTTTTAGACAACCCTTCATTTAAGCATCTTATGATTTATACTATGAAATACAGAAGGTTAAAAGTGAATAAAAAGAAGAACCACATAACCTTACAGCTTCAAACATGCTAAGGTTTGCTAAAAGAGTTATAAATTAACTTTAAAGATATGAGATGGGTTTGAAAAAAAGCAATATCAATTAGATAGTTACACCATAATTCAAGTATTAAATGATTCTGTATAGAATGTTGTAATCATATTAGTATTTAAATTTCATTAATTAATAAGAATTTCAGATATCTAGGCTATATGATCAGATTACTTGAATAATTTGAAGGCTGTAATTACAGTGTCTCATTCGAAATATCGTTATGCTCTGGTCCCCAAAAATACAACATGACATATCAGTCAAATTTATATATACAATCTTATATTTACAGTCTTGAATGCAATTAGTGAGGAAAATATAGTTCACCTTTTGATTATATAGACCTAATATACCTAAAAAATAAGCACAATTTTCCACTTTGAATGCAATGTATGGGTATATTTGAGTTCATTTTTGAATATATTGACCTACAATTTATATATATTGTGTTATATTTACTATTTTGAATGCAATTACTGAGGAAAATACAGTTCATATGTTGAATGTATGGACCTAATATACCTAAAGAATATGCACACTTTTCCACTTTGAATGCAATTTATGGGTGTAATAGAGTTCATGTTTGGAATTATTGAACTAAAATTCATATATTTTATGTTATATTCACTGCAATTACTGAGGAAATTAGAGTTAACCTATTGATAATATATACCTAATATACCTTAAGAATATGCACAATTTTCCACTTTGAATGCAATTTATGTGTATATTTGAGTTCATTTTTGCATATATTGACCTAAAGTTTATATAAAATGTGTTATATTTACTATTTGAATGCAATTACTGAGGAACATACAGTTCACATGTTGATTGTATTGACCTAATATACCTAAAGAATATGCACAATTTTCCACTTAGAATGCAATTTATGGGTGTATTAGAGTTCATGTTTGAATATATTGAACTACAATTCATATGTACTATGTTATTTTTACAGTTTCAAATGCAATTAGTGAGGAAAAGAGAGTTCAACTGTTGATTATATTGACCTAATATACCTAAAGAACATGCAAAATTGTCCACTTTGAATTCAGTTCATTGGTATATTTGAGTTTATTTTGAATATATTGAACTAAAATTCATATGTAATAAGTTATATTTACAGTTTTGAATGCAATTAGTGAGGAAAATAGAGTTAACCTATTGATTATATAGGCCTAATATACCTAAAGAATATGCACAATTTCCCATTTTCACTGCACTGGTTGGGTATATTTGAGTTCATTTTTGCATATATTGACCTAACTTTCATATATATTGTGTTATATTTGCTATTTTGAATGCAATTACTGAGGAAATTACAGTTCATATGTTGATTGTATGGACCTAATATACCTAAAAAATATTCACAATTTTCCAATTTGAAAGCAATTTATGGGTGTATTAGAGTTCATGTTTGAATATATTGAACTACAATTCATATGAAATAAGTTATATTCACTGTTTTAAATGCAATTAGTAAGAAAAATTGAGTTCATCTATTGATTATATAGACCTAATATACCTAAAGAATATGGACAATTTTCCATTTTGATTGCAATACATGGGTATATTTGAGTTCATTTTTGAATATTTTGAATTAAAAGTCATATGTAATAAGTTATATTCACTGTTTTGAATGCAATTAGTGAGGAGAATATAGTTCATCTATTGATTATATTGACCTAACATACCTAAGAATATGCACAATTTCTACTTTGAATGCAATGTATGGGTATATTTGAGTTCATTTTTGAATATATAGAACTAAAAGTCATATGTAATAAGTTATATTCACTGTTTTAAATGCAATTAGTGAGGAAAATAGAGTTAACCTATTGATTATATAGACCTAATATACCTAAAGAATATGCACAATTTCCACTTTGAATGCAATAGATGGGTATATTTGAGTTCATTTTTGAATATATAGAACTAAAATTCATATGTAATCAGTTATATTCACTGTTTTGAATGTAATTAGTGAGGAAAATAGAGTTAACCTATTGATTATATAGACCTAATATACCTAAAGAATATGCACAATTTTCCACTTTGAATGCAATGTATGGGTATATTTGAGTTCATTTTTGAATATATAGAACTAAAATTCATATGTAATAAGTTATATTCACTGTTTTGAATGCAATTAGTGAGGAAAATAGAGTTCACCTATTGATAATATAGACCTAATATACCTAAAGAATATGCACAATACTCCACTTTGAATGCAGTGTATGGGTATATTTGAGTTCATTTTTGAATATATTGAACTAAAATTCAAATGTAATATGTTATATTCACTGTTTTGAATGCAATTAGTGAGGAAATTAGAGTTAACCTATTGATTACATATACCTAATAGATCTAAAGAATATGCACAATTTTCCATTTTGATTGCAATATAAGGGTATATTTGAGTTCATTTTTGAATATTTTGAATTAAAAGTCATATGTAATAAGTTATATTCACTGTTTTGAATGCAATTAGTGAGGAGAATATAGTTCATCTATTGATTATATTGACCTAACATACCTAAGAATATGCACAATTTCCACTTTGAATGCAATGTATGGGTATATTTGAGTTCATTTTTGAATATATAGAACTAAAAGTCATATGTAATAAGTTATATTCACTGTTTTAAATGCAATTAGTGAGGAAAATAGAGTTAACCTATTGATTATATAGACCTAATATACCTAAAGAATATGCACAATTTCCACTTTGAATGCAATAGATGGGTATATTTGAGTTCATTTTTGAATATATAGAACTAAAATTCATATGTAATCAGTTATATTCACTGTTTTGAATGCAATTAGTGAGGAAAATAGAGTTCACCTATTGATTATATAGACCTAATATACCTAAAGAATATGCACAATACTCCACTTTGAATGCAGTGTATGGGTATATTTGAGTTCATTTTTGAATATATTGAACTAAAATTCAAATGTAATATGTTATATTCACTGTTTTGAATGCAATTAGTGAGGAAATTAGAGTTAACCTATTGATTACATATACCTAATAGATCTAAAGAATATGCACAATTTTCCATTTTGATTGCAATATAAGGGTATATTTGAGTTCATTTTTGAATATTTTGAATTAAAAGTCATATGTAATAAGTTATATTCACTGTTTTGAATGCAATTAGTGAGGAGAATATAGTTCATCTATTGATTATATTGACCTAACATACCTAAAGAATATGCACAATTTCCACTTTGAATGCAATTGATGGGTATATTTGAGTTCATTTTTGAATATTTAGAACTAAAATTCATATGTAATATGTTATATTCACTGTTTTGAATGCAATTAGTGAGGAAAATAGAGTTAACCTATTGATTATATAGACCTAATATACCTAAAGAATATGCACAATTTCCACTTTGAATGCAATAGATGGGTATATTTGAGTTCATTTTTGAATATATAGAACTAAAATTCATATGTAATCAGTTATATTCACTGTTTTGAATGCAATTAGTGAGGAAAATAGAGTTAACCTATTGATTATATAGACCTAATATACCTAAAGAATATGCACAATTTTCCACTTTGAATGCAATGTATGGGTATATTTGAGTTCATTTTTGAATATATAGAACTAAAATTCATATGTAATAAGTTATATTCACTGTTTTGAATGCAATTAGTGAGGAAAATAGAGTTCACCTATTGATTATATAGACCTAATATACCTAAAGAATATGCACAATACTCCACTTTGAATGCAGTGTATGGGTATATTTGAGTTCATTTTTGAATATATTGAACTAAAATTCAAATGTAATATGTTATATTCACTGTTTTAAATGCAATTAGTGAGGAAAAAAGAGGTCACCTGTTGATTATATTGACCTTATATACCTAAAGAATATGCACAATTTTCCACTTTGAATGCAATGTATGGGTATATTTGAGTTCATTTTTGCATATATAGACCTAAAATTCATATATAATGTGCTATATTTACTATTTGAATGCAATTACTGAGGACAATACAGTTCACATGTTGATTGTATGGGACTAATATACCTAAAGAATATGCACAATTTTCCACTATGAATGCAATTTATGGGAGTAGTAGAGTTCATGTTTGGATATATTGAACTAAAATTCATATATTTTATGTTATATTCACTGTTTTGAATGCAATTAGTGAGGAAATTAGAGTGAACCTATTGATTACATATACCTAATATACCTAAAGAATATGCACAATTTTCCACTTTGAATGCAATGTATGGGTATATTTGAGTTCAGTTTTGAATATATTGACCTAAAGTGCATATATATTGTGTTATATTTACAATTTTGAATGCTATTACTGAGGAAAATACAGTTATTTTGTTGATTGTATGGACCTAATATACCTAAAGAATATGCACAATTTTCCACTTTCAATGCAATTTATGGGTGTATTATCGTTCATGTTTGAATATATTGAACTAAAATTTATATGTAATATGCTATATTCACTGTTTTAAATGCAATTAGTGTGGAAAATATAGTTCACCTGTTCATTGTATTGACCTAATATACCTAAAGAATATGCACAATTTTCCACTTTGTATGCAATGTATGGGTATATTTGAGTTCATTTTTGAATATATAGAACTAAAATTCATATGTAATAAGTTATATTCACAGTTTTGAATGCAATTATTGAGGAAAATAGAGTTCACTTATTGATTATATAGACCTAATATACCTAAAGAATATGCACACTTTTCCACTTTGAATACCATTTATGGGTGTAGTAGAGTTCATGTTTGGATATATTGAACTAAAATTCATATATGGTATGGTATATTCACTGTTTTGAATGCAATTAGTGAGGAAAATAGAGTTCACCTTTGATAACATTGACCTAATATACCTAAAGAATATGCACAATTTCCCACTATCAATGCATTTTATGGGTATATTTATGTTCATATGTGAATATATTGACATAAAATTCATATATAATGTGTTATATTCACTGTTTTGAATGAAATTAGTGAGGAAAATTAATTCATCTTTTGATTATATTGACCTAATATACCTAAAAAATAAGCACAATTTTCCACTTTGAATGCACTGTATGGGTATATTTGAGTTCATTTTTGAATATATTGACCTACAATTTATATATATTGTGTTATATTTACTATTTTGAATGCAATTACTGAGGAAAATACAGTTCATATGTTGATTGTATGGACCTAATATACCTAAAGAATATGCACACTTTTCCACTTTGAATGCAATTTATGGGTGTAATAGAGTTCATGTTTGGAATTATTGAACTAAAATTCATATATTTTATGTAATATTCACTGTTTTGAATGCAATTACTGAGGAAATTAGAGTTAACCTATTTATAATATATACCTAATATACCTAAAGAATATGCACAATTTTCCACTTTGAATGCAATTTATGTGTATATTTGAGTTCATTTTTGCATATATTGACCTAAAGTTTATATAAAATGTGTTGTATTTACTATTTGAATGCAATTACTGAGGAACATACAGTTCACATGTTGATTGTATTGACCTAATATACCTAAAGAATATGCACAATTTTCCACTTAGAATGCAAATTTATGGGTGTATTAGAGTTCATGTTTGAATATATTGAACTACAATTCATATGCAATATGTTATTTTTACAGTTTCAAATGCAATTAGTGAGGAAAAGAGAGTTCAACTGTTGATTATATTGACCTAATATACCTAAAGAACATGCAAAATTGTCCACTTTGAATTCAGTTCATTGCTATATTTGAGTTTATTTTGAATACATTGAACTAAAATTCATATGTAATAAGTTATATTTACAGTTTTGAATGCAATTAGTGAGGAAAATAGAGTTAACCTATTGATTATATAGGCCTAATATACCTAAAGAATATGCACAATTTCCCATTTTCACTGCACTGGTTGGGTATATTTTAGTTCATTTTTGCATATATTGACCTAAATTTCATATATATTGTGTTATATTTGCTATTTTGAATGCAATTACTAAGGAAATTACAGTTCATATGTTGATTGTATGGACCTAATATACCTAAAAAATATTCACAATTTTCCAATTTGAAAGCAATTTATGGGTGTATTAGAGTTCATGTTTGAATATATTGAACTACAATTCATATGAAATATGTTATATTCACTGTTTTAAATGCAATTAGTAAGAAAAATAGAGTTCACCTATTGATTATATAGACCTAATATACCTAAAGAATATGGACAATTTTCCATTTTGATTGCAATACATGGGTATATTTGAGTTCATTTTTGAATATTTTGAATTAAAATTCATATGTAATAAGTTATATTCACTGTTTTGAATGCAATTAGTGAGGAGAATATAGTTCATCTATTGATTATATTGACCTAACATACCTAAGAATATGCACAATTTCCACTTTGAATGCAATGTATGGGTATATTTGAGTTCATTTTTGAATATATAGAACTAAAAGTCATATGTAATAAGTTATATTCACTGTTTTAAATGCAATTAGTGAGGAAAATAGAGTTAACCTATTGATTATATAGACCTAATATACCTAAAGAATATGCACAATTTCCACTTTGAATGCAATAGATGGGTATATTTGAGTTCATTTTTGAATATATAGAACTAAAATTCATATGTAATCAGTTATATTCACTGTTTTGAATGCAATTAGTGAGGAAAATAGAGTTCACCTATTGATTATATAGACCTAATATACCTAAAGAATATGCACAATACACCACTTTGAATGCAGTGTATGGGTATATTTGAGTTCATTTTTGAATATATTGAACTAAAATTCAAATGTAATATGTTATATTCACTGTTTTGAATGCAATTAGTGAGGAAATTAGAGTTAACCTATTGATTACATATACCTAATAGATCTAAAGAATATGCACAATTTTCCATTTTGATTGCAATATAAGGGTATATTTGAGTTCATTTTTGAATATTTTGAATTAAAAGTCATATGTAATAAGTTATATTCACTGTTTTGAATGCAATTAGTGAGGAGAATATAGTTCATCTATTGATTATATTGACCTAACATACCTAAAGAATATGCACAATTTCCACTTTGAATGCAATTGATGGGTATATTTGAGTTCATTTTTGAATATTTAGAACTAAAATTCATATGTAATATGTTATATTCACTGTTTTGAATGCAATTAGTGAGGAAAATAGAGTTAACCTATTGATTATATAGACCTAATATACCTAAAGAATATGCACAATTTCCACTTTGAATGCAATAGATGGGTATATTTGAGTTCATTTTTGAATATATAGAACTAAAATTCATATGTAATCAGTTATATTCACTGTTTTGAATGCAATTAGTGAGGAAAATAGAGTTAACCTATTGATTATATAGACCTAATATACCTAAAGAATATGCACAATTTTCCACTTTGAATGCAATGTATGGGTATATTTGAGTTCATTTTTGAATATATAGAACTAAAATTCATATGTAATAAGTTATATTCACTGTTTTGAATGCAATTAGTGAGGAAAATAGAGTTCACCTATTGATTATATAGACCTAATATACCTAAAGAATATGCACAATACTCCACTTTGAATGCAGTGTATGGGTATATTTGAGTTCATTTTTGAATATATTGAACTAAAATTCAAATGTAATATGTTATATTCACTGTTTTAAATGCAATTAGTGAGGAAAAAAGAGGTCACCTGTTGATTATATTGACCTTATATACCTAAAGAATATGCACAATTTTCCACTTTGAATGCAATGTATGGGTATATTTGAGTTCATTTTTGCATATATAGACCTAAAATGCATATATAATGTGCTATATTTACTATTTGAATGCAATTACTGAGGACAATACAGTTCACATGTTGATTGTATGGGACTAATATACCTAAAGAATATGCACAATTTTCCACTATGAATGCAATTTATGGGAGTAGTAGAGTTCATGTTTGGATATATTGAACTAAAATTCATATATTTTATGTTATACTCACTGTTTTGAATGCAATTAGTGAGGAAATTAGAGTGAACCTATTGATTACATATACCTAATATACCTAAAGAATATGCACAATTTTCCACTTTGAATGCAATGTATGGGTATATTTGAGTTCTGTTTTGAATATATTGACCTAAAGTGCATATATATTGTGTTATATTTACAATTTTGAATGCTATTACTGAGGAAAATACAGTTATTTTGTTGATTGTATGGACCTAATATACCTAAAGAATATGCACAATTTTCCACTTTCAATGCAATTTATGGGTGTATTTGAGTTCATTTTTGAATATATAGAACTAAAATTCATATGTATTAAGTTATATTCACTGTTTTGAATGCAATTAGTGAGGAAAAAAGAGTTCAGCTATTGATTATATAGACCTAATATACCTAAAGAATATGCACAATTTCTACTTTGAAAGCAATAGATGGGTATATTTGAGTTCATTTTTGAATATATAGAACTAAAATTCATATTTAAAAAGTTATATTCACTGTTTTGAATGCAATTAGTGAGGAAAATAGAGTTCACTTATTGATTATATAGACCTAATATACCTAAAGAATATGCACACTTTTCCACTTTGAATGCAATTTATGGGTGTAGTAGAGTTCATGTTTGGATAAATTGAACTAAAATTCATATGTTTTATGTTATATTCACTGTTTTAAATGCAATTAGTGAGGAAAATAGAGTTCACCTGTTGATTGTATTGACCTAATATACCTAAAAAATATGCACTCTTTTCCAATTTGAATGCAATTTATGGGTGTATTAGAGTTCATGTTTGAATATATTGAACTAAAATTCATATGTAATATGTTATATTCATTTTTTTAAATGCAATTAGTAAGAAAAATAGAGTTCACCTGTTGATTATATTGACCTAATATACCTAAAGAAGATGCAAAATGTTCCACTTTGAATGCAGTTCATTGGTATATTTGAGTTTATTTTTGCATATACCCCAATGTATCCCTCTCGTTGGGGTATAATTATATCTAGTTTTATATAGTCTGTATTATTGCATTACTTTAGACTCTTCGACATGAGTCTTTGTATTTGTCTGTCACCATTCTTATCTCTAGACTTGTAATATAGTCCGCATGTACGTTAACATCAGGGCCCGGAATTATAACGGATACTTAAGTTTCAGGTTTTTGCCGAGTAACAAAGAAAAGTAACGACTACAGTTGCAACATCGGAGAGATATTTGAAATACTTGAAATACAAGTATTTTAATAAGTGTGCGTTTTGACATTTTAGACACCTGTAATCTCAATGACCGGGCTCGCAAACTTTGAGGGGGAAAATGGTGTAGTTACATTTGTATCTGCGCATGGTGGACGGAGCTCCGAAAAACACGCCGAATTTTAAACATTTAACCGGTTCTCACTCGTTGGAAATAAAGAAAATACCCTCACTCGTTGGAAATAAACACTTTTGACCATATTATCCGGCCTGTATCACGGTATTTGCGGGGCCGAATTGTCGGTCCTAGTTATTGTAATGCAAGGCGAAGTGTATATTAGAACCTACCTATAGTTCAGTTTGAATACTTTGAGGTACAGTGAATATAAATTCGTTACATTTTAGACAACCCTTCATTTAAGCATCTTATGATTTATACTATGAAATACAGAAGGTTAAAAGTGAATAAAAAGAAGAACCACATAACCTTACAGCTTCAAACATGCTAAGGTTTGCTAAAAGAGTTATAAATTAACTTTAAAGATATGAGATGGGTTTGAAAAAAAGCAATATCAATTAGATAGTTACACCATAATTCAAGTATTAAATGATTCTGTATAGAATGTTGTAATCATATTAGTATTTAAATTTCATTAATTATTAAGAATTTCAGATATCTAGGCTATATGATCAGATTACTTGAATAATTTGAAGGCTGTAATTACAGTGTCTCATTCGAAATATTTTTATGCTCTGGTCCCCAAAAATACAACATGACATATCAGTCAAATTTATATATACAATCTTATATTAACAGTCTTGAATGCAATTAGTGAGGAAAATATAGTTCACCTTTTGATTATATTGACTTAATATACCTAAAGAATATGCACTAATTCCCACTTTCAATGCATTTTATTGGTATATTTGAGTTCATTTTTCCATATATTGACCTAAAATTCAAATATAATGTGTCATATGTACTATTTTGAATGCAATTACTGAGGAAAATACAGTTCACATGTTGATTGTATACACCTAATATACCTAAAGAATATGCACAATTTTCCACTTTGAATGCAATTTATGGGTGTATTAGAGTTGATGTTTGAATATATTGAACTAAAATTCATATGCAATATGTTATTCTTACAGTTTCAAATTCAATTAGTGAGGAAAAGAGAGTTCACCTGATGATTATATTGACCTAATATACCTAAAGAACATGCAAAATTGTCCACTTTCAATGCAGTTCATTGGTATATTTTAGTTTATTTTTGAATATATTGAATCAAAATTCATATGTAATGAGTTATATTCACTGTTTTGAATGCAATTAGTGAGGAGAATATAGTTCACCTATTGATTATATAGACCTAATATACCTAGAGAATATGCACAATTTCCACTTTGAATGGAATAGATGGGTATATTTGAGTTCATTTTTGCATTTATTGACCTAAAATTCATATATATTGTGTTATATTTACTATTTTGAATGCAATTACTGAGGAAAATACAGTTCATATGTTGATTGTATGGACTTAATATACCTAAAGAATATGCACAATTTTCAACTTTGAATGCAATGTATGGGTGTAGTAGAGTTCATTTTTGAATATATAGAACTAAAATTCATATGTAATAAGTTGTATTCACAGTTTTGAATGCAATCAGTGAGGAAAATAGAGAACACTTATTGATTATATAGACCCCATATACCTAAAGAATATGAACTATTTTCTTCTTTGAATGCAATGTATGGGTATACTTGAGTTCATTTTTGAATATATAGAACTAAAATTCATATGTAATAAGTTATATTCACTGTTTTGAATGCAATTAGTGAGGAAAATAGAGTTCACCTATTGATTATATAGACCTAATATACCTAAAGAATATGCACAATTTTCCATTTTGAATGCAATATATGGGTATATTTGGGTTCATTTTTGCATATATTGACCTTAAATTCATATATATTGTGTTATATTTTCTATTTTGAATGCAATTACTCAGGAAAATACAGTTCATATGCTGATTGTATGGACCTAATATACCTAAAGAATATGCACAATTTTCAACTTTGAATGCATTGTATGGGTGTATTAGAGTTCATGTTTGAATATATTGAACTAAAATGCATATGTAATATGTTATATTCACTATTTTGAATGCAATTAGTGAGGAAAATACAGTTCATATGTTGATTGTATGGACCTAATATACCTAAAGAATATGCACAATTTTCCATTTTGAATGCAATATATGGGTATATTTGAGTTCATTTTTGCATATATTGACCTAAAATTCATATATATTGTGTTATATTTTCTATTTTGAATGCAATTACTGAGGAAAATACAGTTCATATGCTGATTGTATGGACCTAATATACCTAAAGAATATGCACAATTTTCAACTTTGAATGCATTGTATGGGTGTATTAGAGTTCATGTTTGAATATATTGAACTAAAATGCATATGTAATATGTTATATTCACTATTTTGAATGCAATTAGTGAGGAAAATACAGTTCATATGTTGATTGTATGGACCTAATATACCTAAAGAATATGCACAATTTTCCATTTTGAATGCAATATATGGGTATATTTGAGTTCATTTTTGCATATATTGACCTAAAATTCATATATATTGTGTTATATTTTCTATTTTGAATGCAATTACTGAGGAAAATACAGTTCATATGTTGATTGTATGGACCTAATATACATAAAGCAAATGC
Organism: Mactromeris polynyma; assembly: GCA_032209605.1. Taxonomy (NCBI): domain Eukaryota; kingdom Metazoa; phylum Mollusca; class Bivalvia; order Venerida; family Mactridae; genus Mactromeris; species Mactromeris polynyma. The sequence goes on along the minus strand of JASFXZ010000039.1, from coordinate 2,839,654 downwards.
ACAATTTTCCACTTTGAATGCAATTTATGGGTGTATTAGAGTTCATGTTAGAATATATTGAACTAAAATTCATATGTAATATGTTATATTCACTGTTTTAAATGCAATTAGTGAGGAAAATACAGTTCATATGTTGATTGTATGGACCTAATATACCTAAAGAATATGCACAATTTTCAACTTTGAATGCATTGTATGGGTGTATTAGAGTTCATGTTTGAATATATTGAACTAAAATGCATATGTAATATGTTATATTCACTATTTTAAATGCAATTAGTGAGGAAAATACAGTTCATATGTTGATTGTATGGACCTAATATACCTAAAGAATATGCACAATTTTCCACTTTGAATGCAATGTATGGGTATATTTGAGATCATGTTTGAATATATTGAACTTAAATTCATATGTACATGTAATATGTTATATTCACTGTTTTGAATGCAATTAGTGAGGAAAATAGAGTTTACCTATTGATTATATAGACCTAATATACCTAAAGAATATGAACTATTTTCCTCTTTGAATGCAATGTATGGGTATATTTGAGTTCATTTTTGAATATATAGAACTAAAATTCATATGTAATAAGTTATATTCACTGTTTTGAATGCAATTAGTGAGGAAAATAGAGTTCACCTATTGATTATATAGACCTAATATACCTAAAGAATATGCACAATTTTCCATTTTGAATGCAATATATGGGTATATTTGAGTTTATTTTTGCATATTTTGACTTACAATTCATATATATTGTGTTATATTTTCTGTTTTGAATGCAATTACTGAGGAAAATACAGTTCATATGTTGATTGTATGGACCTAATATACCTAAAGAAAATGCACAATTTTCCACTTTGAATGCAATTTATGGGTGTATTAGAGTTCATGTTAGAATATATTGAACTAAAATTCATATGTAATATGTTATATTCACTGTTTTAAATGCAATTAGTGAGGAAAATACAGTTCATATGTTGATTGTATGGACCTAATATACCTAAAGAATATGCACAATTTTCAACTTTGAATGCATTGTATGGGTGTATTAGAGTTCATGTTTGAATATATTGAACTAAAATGCATATGTAATATGTTATATTCACTGTTTTAAATGCAATTAGTGAGGAAAATACAGTTCATATGTTGATTGTATGGACCTAATATACCTAAGGAATATGCAAAGTATTCCAATTTGAATGCAGTTCATTGGTATATTTGAGTTTATTTTTGAATATATTGAACTAAAATTCATATATAATAAGTTATATTCACAGTTTTGAATGCAATTAGTGAGGAAAATAGAGTTCTCCTATTGATTATAATTATAGACCTAATATACCTGAAGAATAAGCACAATTTTCAACTTGGAATGCAATTTTTGGGTATTTTTGAGTTCATTTTTGAACATATTGAACTAAATTTCATATGTGCATGTAATATGTTATATTCTCTGTTTTGAATGCAATTAGTGAGGAAAATAGAGTTCACCTATTGATTATATTGACCTAATATACCTAATGAATATGCACAATTTTCCACTTTGAATGCAGTTCATTGGTATATTTTAGTTTATTTTTGAATATTTTGAACTAAAATGCATATGTAATAAGTTTTATTCACTGCTTTGAATGCAATTAGTGAGGAAAATAGAGTTCACCTATTGTTTATATAGACCTAATATACCTAAAGAATATGTACAATTTCCACTTTAAATGCAATGCATGGGTATATTTGAGTTAATCTTTGCATATATTGACCTAAAATTCATATATATTGTGTTATATTTTCTATTTTGAATGCATTTACTGAGGAAAATACAGTTCATATGTTGATTGTATGGACCTAATATACCTAAAGAATATGCACAATTTTCAACTTTGAATGCATTGTATGGGTGTATGAGAGTTCATGTTTGAATATATTGAACTAAAATGCATATGTAATATGTTATATTCACTATTTTGAATGCAATTAGTGAGGAAAATACAGTTCATATGTTGATTGTATGGACCTAATATACCTAAAGAATATGCACAATTTTCCATTTTGAATGCAATATATGGGTATATTTGAGTTCAGTTTTGCATATATTGACCTAAAATTCATATATATTGTGTTATATTTTCTATTTTGAATGCAATTACTGAGGAAAATACAGTTCATATGCTGATTGTATGGACCTAATATACCTAAAGAATATGCACAATTTTCAACTTTGAATGCATTGTATGGGTGTATTAGAGTTCATGTTTGAATATATTGAACTAAAATGCATATGTAATATGTTATATTCACTATTTTGAATGCAATTAGTGAGGAAAATACAGTTCATATGTTGATTGTATGGACCTAATATACCTAAAGAATATGCACAATTTTCCATTTTGAATGCAATATATGGGTATATTTGAGTTCATTTTTGCATATATTGACCTAAAATTCATATATATTGTGTTATATTTTCTATTTTGAATGCAATTACTGAGGAAAATACAGTTCATATGTTGATTGTATGGACCTAATATACATAAAGCAAATGCACAATTTTCCACTTTGAATGCAATTTATGGGTGTATTAGAGTTCATGTTAGAATATATTGAACTAAAATTCATATGTAATATGTTATATTCACTGTTTTAAATGCAATTAGTGAGGAAAATACAGTTCATATGCTGATTGTATGGACCTAATATACCTAAAGAATATGCACAATTTTCAACTTCGAATGCATTGTATGGGTGTATTAGAGTTCATGTTTGAATATATTGAACTAAAATGCATATGTAATATGTTATATTCACTATTTTAAATGCAATTAGTGAGGAAAATACAGTTCATATGTTGATTGTATGGACCTAATATACCTAAAGAATATGCACAATTTTCCACTTTGAATGCAATGTATGGGTATATTTGAGATCATGTTTGAATATATTGAACTTAAATTCATATGTACATGTAATATGTTATATTCACTGTTTTGAATGCAATTAGTGAGGAAAATAGAGTTTACCTATTGATTATATAGACCTAATATACCTAAAGAATATGAACTATTTTCCTCTTTGAATGCAATGTATGGGTATATTTGAGTTCATTTTTGAATATATAGAACTAAAATTCATATGTAATAAGTTATATTCACTGTTTTGAATGCAATTAGTGAGGACAATAGAGTTCACCTATTGATTATATAGACCTAATATACCTAAAGAATATGCACAATTTTCCATTTTGAATGCAATATATGGGTATATTTGAGTTCATTTTTGCATATTTTGACCTAAAATTCATATATATTGTGTTATATTTTCTGTTTTGAATGCAATTATTGAGGAAAATACAGTTCATATGTTGATTGTATTGACCTAATATACCTAAAGAAAATGCACAATTTTCCACTTTGAATGCAATTTATGGGTGTATTAGAGTTCATGTTAGAATATATTGAACTAAAATTCATATGTAATATGTTATATTCACTGTTTTAAATGCAATTAGTGAGGAAAATACAGTTCATATGTTGATTGTATGGACCTAATATACCTAAAGAATATGCACAATTTTCAACTTTGAATGCATTGTATGGGTGTATTAGAGTTCATGTTTGAATATATTGAACTAAAATGCATATGTAATATGTTATATTCACTATTTTAAATGCAATTAGTGAGGAAAATACAGTTCATATGTTGATTGTATGGACCTAATATACCTAAAGAATATGCACAATTTTCCACTTTGAATGCAATGTATGGGTATATTTGAGATCATGTTTGAATATATTGAACTTAAATTCATATGTACATGTAATATGTTATATTCACTGTTTTGAATGCAATTAGTGAGGAAAATAGAGTTTACCTATTGATTATATAGACCTAATATACCTAAAGAATATGAACTATTTTCCTCTTTGAATGCAATGTATGGGTATATTTGAGTTCATTTTTGAATATATTGAACTTAAATTCATATGTACATGTAATATGTTATATTCACTGTTTTGAATGCAATTAGTGAGGAAAATAGAGTTCACCTATTGATTATATAGACCTAATATACCTAAAGAATATGCACAATTTTCCATTTTGAATGCAATATATGGGTATATTTGAGTTCATTTTTGCATATTTTGACCTAAAATTCATATATATTGTGTTATATTTTCTGTTTTGAATGCAATTATTGAGGAAAATACAGTTCATATGTTGATTGTATGGACCTAATATACCTAAAGAAAATGCACAATTTTCCACTTTGAATGCAATTTATGGGTGTATTAGAGTTCATGTTAGAATATATTGAACTAAAATTCATATGTTATATGTTATATTCACTGTTTTAAATGCAATTAGTGAGGAAAATACAGTTCATATGTTGATTGTATGGACCTAATATACCTAAAGAATATGCACAATTTTCAACTTTGAATGCATTGTATGGGTGTATTAGAGTTCATGTTTGAATATATTGAACTAAAATTCATATGTAATATGTTATATTCACTGTTTTAAATGCAATTAGTGAGGAAAATACAGTTCATATGTTGATTGTATGGACCTAATATACCTAAGGAATATGCAAAGTATTCCAATTTGAATGCAGTTCATTGGTATATTTGAGTTTATTTTTGAATATATTGAACTAAAATTCATATATAATAAGTTATATTCACAGTTTTGAATGCAATTAGTGAGGAAAATAGAGTTCTCCTATTGATTATAATTATAGACCTAATATACCTGAAGAATAAGCACAATTTTCAACTTGGAATGCAATTTTTGGGTATTTTTGAGTTCATTTTTGAACATATTGAACTAAATTTCATATGTGCATGTAATATGTTATATTCTCTGTTTTGAATGCAATTAGTGAGGAAAATAGAGTTCACCTATTGATTATATTGACCTAATATACCTAATGAATATGCACAATTTTCCACTTTGAATGCAGTTCATTGGTATATTTTAGTTTATTTTTGAATATTTTGAACTAAAATGCATATGTAATAAGTTTTATTCACTGCTTTGAATGCAATTAGTGAGGAAAATAGAGTTCACCTATTGTTTATATAGACCTAATATACCTAAAGAATATGTACAATTTCCAATTTAAATGCAATGCATGGGTATATTTGAGTTAATTTTTGCATATATTGACCTAAAATTCATATATATTGTGTTATATTTTCTATTTTGAATGCAATTACTGAGGAAAATACAGTTCATATGTTGATTGTATGGACCTAATATACCTAAAGAATATGTACAATTTTCCACTTTGAATGCAATTTATGGGTGTATTAGAGTTCATGTTTGAATATATTGAACTAAAATTCATATGATATATGTTATATTCACTGTTTTAATGCAATTAGTGAGGAAAATACAGTTTATATGTTGATTGTATGGACCTAATATACCTAAGGAATATGCAAAATATTCCAATTTGAATGCAGTTCATTGGTATATTTGAGTTTATTTTTGAATATATTGAACTAAAATTCATATATAATAAGTTATATTCACAGTTTTGAATGCAATTAGTGAGGAAAATAGAGTTCACCCATTGATTATATAGACCTAATATACCTAAAGAATATGCACTATTTTCCACTTTGAATGCAATGTATTGGTATATTTGAGTTCATTTTTGAATATATAGAACTAAAATTCATATGTAATAAGTTATATTCACTGTTTTGAATGCAATCAGTGAGGAAAATAGAGAACACTTATTGATTATATAGACCTCATATACCTAAAGATTATGAACTATTTTCCTCTTTGAATGCAATGTATGGGTATATTTGAGTTCATTTTTGAATATATAGAACTAAAATTCATATGTAATAAGTTATATTCACTGTTTTGAATGCAATTAGTGAGGAAAATAGAGTTCATCTGTTGATTATATTGACCTAATGTACCTAAAGAAGATGCAAAATGTTCCACTTTGAATGTTGTTCATTGGTATATTTGAGTTTATTTTTGCATATACCCCAATGTATCCCTCTCCTTGGTGTATAATTATATCTAGTTTTTTATAGTCTGTATTATGGCATTACTTTAGACTCATCGACATGAGTATTTGTATTTGTCTGTCACCATTCTTATCTCTAGACTTGTAATATAGTCCGCATGTACGTTAACATCAGGGCCCGGAATTATAACGGATATTTAAGTTTCAGGTTTTTGCCGAGTAACAAAGAAAAGTAACGACTACAGTTGCAACATCGGAGAGATATTTGAAATACTTGAAATACAAGTATTTTAATAAGTGTGCGTTAAGTATAATAAGTTTAGACACCTGCAATCTCAATGACCGGGCTCGCAAACTTTGAGGGGAAAAATCGTGAAGTTACATTTGTATCTGCGCAAGGTGGACGGAGCTCCGAAAAACACGCCGAATTTTAAACATTTAACCGGTTCTCACTCGTTGGAAATAAAGAAAATACCCTCACTCGTTGGAAATAAACACTTTTGACCATATTATCCGGCTGTATCACGGTATTTGCGGGGCCGAATTGTCGGTCCTAGTTATTGTAATGCAAGGCGAAGTGTATATTAGAACCTACCTATAGTTCAGTTTGAATACTTTGAGGTACAGTGAATATAAATTCGTTACATTTTAGACAACCCTTCATTTAAGCATCTTATGATTTATACTATGAAATACAGAAGGTTAAAAGTGAATAAAAAGAAGAACCACATAACCTTACAGCTTCAAACATGCTAAGGTTTGCTAAAAGAGTTATAAATTAACTTTAAAGATATGAGATGGGTTTGAAAAAAAGCAATATCAATTAGATAGTTACACCATAATTCAAGTATTAAATGATTCTGTATAGAATGTTGTAATCATATTAGTATTTAAATTTCATTAATTATTAAGAATTTCAGATATCTAGGCTATATGATCAGATTACTTGAATAATTTGAAGGCTGTAATTACAGTGTCTCATTCGAAATATTTTTATGCTCTGGTCCCCAAAAATACAACATGACATATCAGTCAAATTTATATATACAATCTTATATTAACAGTCTTGAATGCAATTAGTGAGGAAAATATAGTTCACCTTTTGATTATATTGACTTAATATACCTAAAGAATATGCACTAATTCCCACTTTCAATGCATTTTATTGGTATATTTGAGTTCATTTTTCCATATATTGACCTAAAATTCAAATATAATGTGTTATATGTACTATTTTGAATGCAATTACTGAGGAAAATACAGTTCACATGTTGATTGTATACACCTAATATACCTAAAGAATATGCACAATTTTCCACTTTGAATGCAATTTATGGGTGTATTAGAGTTGATGTTTGAATATATTGAACTAAAATTCATATGCAATATGTTATTCTTACAGTTTCAAATGCAATTAGTGAGGAAAAGAGAGTTCACCTGATGATTATATTGACCTAATATACCTAAAGAACATGCAAAATTGTCCACTTTGAATGCAGTTCAATGGTATATTTTAGTTTATTTTTGAATATATTGAATTAAAATTCATATGTAATGAGTTATATTCACTGTTTTGAATGCAATTAGTGAGGAGAATATAGTTCACCTATTGATTATATAGACCTAATATACCTAAAGAATATGCACAATTTCCATTTTGAATGGAATAGATGGGTATATTTGAGTTCTTTTTTGCATTTATTGACCTAAAATTCATATATATTGTGTTATATTTACTATTTTGAATGCAATTACTGAGGAAAATACTGTTCATATGTTGATTGTATGGACCCAATATACCTAAAGAATATGCAAAATTTTCCACTTTGAATGAAATGTATGGGTGTAGTAGAGTTCAGTTTTGAATATATAAAACTAAAATTCATATGTAATAAGTAATATTCACAGTTTTGAATGCAATCAGTGAGGAAAATAGAGAACACTTATTGATTATATAGACCTCATATACCTAAAGAATATGAACTATTTTCCTCTTTGAATGCAATGTATGGGTATATTTGAGTTCATTTTTGAATATATAGAACTAAAATTCATATGTAATAAGTTATATTCACTGTTTTGAATGCAATTAGTGAGGAAAATAGAGTTCACATATTTATTATATAGACCTAATATACCTAAAGAATAAGCACAATTTTCCATTTTGAATGCAATATATGGGTATAATTGAGTTCATTTTTCCATATATTGACCTAAAATTCATATATATTGTGTTATATTTTCTATTTTGAATACAATTACTGAGGGAAATACTGTTCAAATGTTGATTGTATGGACCTAATATACCTAAAGAATATGCACAATTTTCCACTTTGAATGCAATGTATGGGTGTAGTAGAGTTCATTTTTGAATATATAAAACTAAAATTCATATGTAATAAGTTATATTCACTGTTTTGAATGCAAACAGTGAGGAAAATAGAGAACACTTATTGATTATATAGACCTCATATACCTAAAGAATATGAACTATTTTCCTCTTTGAATGCAATGTATGGGTATATTTGAGTTCATTTTTGAATATATAGAACTAAAATTTATATGTAATAAGTTATATTCACTGTTTTGAATGCAATTAGTGAGGAAAATAGAGTTCACCTATTGATTATATAGACCTAATATACCTAAAGAATATGCACAATTTTCCATTTTGAATGCAATATATGGGTATATTTGAGTTCATTTTTGCATATATTGACCTAAAATTCATATATATTGTGTTATATTTTCTATTTTGAATGCAATTACTGAGGAAAATACAGTTCATATGTTGATTGTATGGACCTAATATACCTAAAGAATATGCACAATTTTCCACTTTGAATGCAATTTATGGGTGTAGTAGAGTTAATTTTTGAATATATAAAACTAAAATTCATATGTAATAAGTAATATTCACAGTTTTGAATGCAATCAGTGAGGAAAATAGAGAACACTTATTGATTATATAGACCTCATATACCTAAAGAATATGAACTATTTTCCTCTTTGAATGCAATGTATGGGTATATTTGAGTTCATTTTTGAATATATAGAACTAAAATTCATATGTAATAAGTTATATTCACTGTTTTGAATGCAATTAGTGAGGAAAATAGAGTTCACCTATTGATTATATAGACCTAATATACCTAAAGAATATGCACAATTTTCCATTTTGAATGCAATATATGGGTATATTTGAGTTCATTTTTGCATATATTGACCTAAAATTCATATATATTGTGTTATATTTTCTATTTTGAATGCAATTACTGAGGAAAATACAGTTCATATGTTGATTGTATGGACCTAATATATCTAAAGAAAATGCACAATTTTCCACTTTGAATGCAATTTATGGGTGTATTAGAGTTCATGTTAGAATATATTGAACTAAAATTCATATGTAATATGTTATATTCACTGTTTTAAATGCAATTAGTGAGGAAAATACAGTTCATATGTTGATTGTATGGACCTAATATACCTAAAGAATATGCACAATTTTCCACTTTGAATGCAATGTATGGGTGTAGTAGAGTTCATTTTTGAATATATAAAACAAAAAATCATATGTAATAAGTTATATTCACTGTTTTGAATGCAATTAGTGAGGAAAATAGAGTTCACCTATTGATTACTAGTATATAGACCTAATATACCTAAAGAATATGCACAATTTTCCATTTTGAATGCAATATATGGGTATATTTGAGTTCATTTTTGCATATATTGACCTAAAATTCATACATATTGTGTTATATTTTCTATTTTGAATGCAATTACTGAGGAAAATACAGTTCATATGTTGATTGTATGGACCTAATATACCTAAAGAATATGCACAATTTTCCACTTTGAATGCAATGTATGGGTGTAGTAGAGTTCATTTTTGAATATATGAAACTAAAATTCATATGTAATAAGTTATATTCACTGTTTTGAATGCAATGTATGGGTGTAGTAGAGTTCATTTTTGAATATATAAAACTAAAATTCATATGTAATAAGTTATATTCACTGTTTTGAATGCAATCAGTGAGGACAATAGAGAACACTTATTGATTATATAGACCTCATATACCTAAAGAATATGAACTATTTTCCTCTTTGAATGCAATGTATGGGTATATTTGAGTTCATTTTTGAATATATAGAACTAAAATTCATATGTAATAAGTTATATTCACAGTTTTGAATGCAATTAGTGAGGAAAATAGAGTTCACCTATTGATTATATAGACCTAATATACCTAAAGAATATGCACATTTTTCCATTTTGAATGCAATATATGGGTATATTTGAGTTCATTTTTGCATATATTGACCTAAAATTCATATGTATTGTGTTATATTTTCTATTTTGAATGCAATTACTGAGGAAAATACAGTTCATATGTTGATTGTATGGACCAAATATACCTAAAGAAAATGCACAATTTTCCACTTTGAATGCAATTTATGGGTGTATTAGAGTTCATGTTAGAATATATTGAACTAAAATTCATATGTAATATGTTATATTCACTGTTTTAAATGCAATTAGTGAGGAAAATACAGTTCAGATGTTGATTGTATGGACCTAATATACCTAAAGAATATGCACAATTTTCTACTTTGAATGCATTGTATGGGTGTATTAGAGTTCATGTTTGAATATATTGAACTAAAATGCATATGTAATATGTTATATTCACTATTTTAAATGCAATTAGTGAGGAAAATACCGTTCATATGTTGATTGTATGGACCTAATATACCTAAAGAATATGCACAATTTTCCACTTTGAATGCAATGTATGGGTATATTTGAGATCATGTTTGAATATATTGAACATAAATTCATACGTACATGTAATATGTTATATTCACTGTTTTGAATGCAATTAGTGAGGAAAATAGAGTTTACCTATTGATTATATAGAGCTAATATACCTAAAGAATATGAACTATTTTCCTCTTTGAATGCAATGTATGGGTATATTTGAGTTCATTTTTGAATATATAGAACTAAAATTCATATGTAATAAGTTATATTCACTGTTTTGAATGCAATTAGTGAGGAAAATAGAGTTCACCTATTGATTATATAGACCTAATATACCTAAAGAATATGCACAATTTTCCACTTTGAATCCAATGTATGAGTGTAGTAGAGTTCATTTTTGAATATATAAAACTAAAATTCATATGTAATAAGTTATATTCACTGTTTTGAATGCAATCAGTGAGGAAAATAGAGAACACTTATTGATTATATAGACCTAATATACCTAAAGAATATGAACTATTTTCCTCTTTGAATGCAATGTATGGGTATATTTGAGTTCATTTTTGAATATATAGAACTAAAATTCATATGTAATAAGTTATATTCACTGTTTTGAATGCAATTAGTGAGGAAAATAGAGTTCACCTATTGATTATATAGACCTAATATACCTAAAGAATATGCACATTTTTCCATTTTGAATGCAATATATGGGTATATTTGAGTTCATTTTTGCGTATATTGACCTAAAATTCATATATATTGTGTTATATTTTCTATTTTGAATGCAATTACTGAGGAAAATACAGTTCATATGCTGATTGTATGGACCTAATATACCTAAAGAAAATGCACAATTTTCCACTTTGAATGCAATTTATGGGTGTATTAGAGTTCATGTTAGAATATATTGAACTAAAATTCATATGTAATATGTTATATTCACTGTTTTAAATGCAATTAGTGAGGAAAATACAGTTCATATGTTGATTGTATGTACCTAATATACCTAAAGAATATGCACAATTTTCAACTTTGAATGCATTGTATGGGTGTATTAGAGTTCATGTTTGAATATATTGAACTAAAATGCATATGTAATATGTTATATTCACTATTTTAAATGCAATTAGTGAGGAAAATACAGTTCATATGTTGATTGTATGGACCTAATATACCTAAAGAATATGCACAATTTTCCACTTTAAATGCAATGTATGGGTATATTTGAGATCATGTTTGAATATATTGAACATAAATTCATATATACATGTAATATGTTATATTCACTGTTTTGAATGCAATTAGTGAGGAAAATAGAGTTTACCTATTGATTATATAGACCTAATATACCTAAAGAATATGAACTATTTTCCTCTTTGAATGCAATGTATGGGTATATTTGAGTTCATTTTTGAATATACAGAACTAAAATTCATATGTAATAAGTTATATTCACTGTTTTGAATGGAATTAGTGAGGAAAATAGAGTTCACCTATTGATTATATAGACCTAATATACCTAAAGAATATGCACAATTTTCCACTTTGAATCCAATGTATGGGTGTAGTAGAGTTCATTTTTGAATATATAAAACTAAAATTCATATGTAATAAGTTATATTCACTGTTTTGAATGCAATCAGTGAGGAAAATAGAGAACACTTATTGATTATATAGACCTCATATACCTAAAGAATATGAACTATTTTCCTCTTTGAATGCAATGTATGGGTATATTTGAGTTCATTTTTGAATATATAGAACTAAAATTCATATTTAATAAGTTATATTCACTGTTTTGAATGCAATTAGTGAGGAAAATAGAGTTCACCTATTGATTATATAGACCTAATATACCTAAAGAATATGCACAATTTTCCATTTTGAATGTGCAATATATGGGTATATTTGAGTTCATTTTTGCATATATTGACCTAAAATTCATATATATTGTGTTATATTTTCTATTTTGAATGCAATTACTGAGGAAAATACAGTTCATATGTTGATTGTATGGACCTAATATACCTAAAGAAAATGCACAATTTTCCGATTTGAATGCAATTTATGGGTGTATTAGAGTTCATGTTAGAATATATTGAACTAAAATTCATATGTAATATGTTATATTCACTGTTTTAAATGCAATTAGTGAGGAAAATACAGTTCATATGTTGATTGTATGTACCTAATATACCTAAAGAATATGCACAATTTTCAACTTTGAATGCATTGTATGGGTGTATTAGAGTTCATGTTTGAATATATTGAACTAAAATGCATATGTAATATGTTATATTCACTATTTTAAATGCAATTAGTGAGGAAAATACAGTTCATATGTTGATTGTATGGACCTAATATACCTAAAGAATATGCACAATTTTCCACTTTGAATGCAATGTATGGGTATATTTGAGATCATGTTTGAATATATTGAACATAAATTCATATGTACATGTAATATGTTATATTCACTGTTTTGAATGCAATTAGTGAGGAAAATAGAGTTTACCTATTGATTATATAGACCTAATATACCTAAAGAATATCAACTATTTTCCTCTTTGAATGCAATATATGGGTATGTTTGAGTTCATTTTTGAATATATAGAACTAAAATTCATATGTAATAAGTTATATTCACTGTTTTGAATGCAATTAGTGAGGAAAATAGAGTTCACCTATTGATTATATAGACCTAATATACCTAAAGAATATGCACAATTTTCCATTTTGAATGCAATATATGGGTATATTTGAGTTCATTTTTGCATATATTGACCTAAAATTCATACATATTGTGTTATATTTTCTATTTTGAATGCAATTACTGAGGAAAATACAGTTCATATGTTGATTGTATGCACCTAATATACCTAAGAATATGCACAATTTTCAACTTTGAATGCATTGTATGGGTGTATTAGAGTTCATGTTTGAATATATTGATCTAAAATGCATATGTAATATGTTATATTCACTATTTTAAATGCAATTAGTGAGGAAAATACAGTTCATATGTTGATTGTATGGACCTAATATACCTAAAGAATATGCACAATTTTCCACTTTGAATGCAATGTATGGGTATATTTGAGATCATGTTTGAATATATTGACCTAAAATTCATATATATTGTGTTATATTTTCTATTTTGAATGCAATATATGGGTATATTGGAGTTCATTTTTGCATATATTGACCTAAAATTCATATATATTGTGTTATATTTTCCTCTTTGAATGCAATGTATGGGTATATTTGAGTTCATTTTTGAATATATAGAACTAAAATTCATATGTAATAAGTTATATTTACTGTTTTGAATGCAATTAGTGAGGAAAGTAGAGTTCACCTGTTGATTTTATTGACCTAATATACCTAAAGAAGATGCAAAATGTTCCACTTTGAATGCTGTTCATTGGTATATTTGAGTTTATTTTTGCATATACCCCAATGTATCCCTCTCGTTGGGGTATAATTATATCTAGTTTTATATAGTCTGTATTATGGCATTACTTTAGACTCATCGACATGAGTCTTTGTATTTGTCTGTCACCATTCTTATCTCTGGACATGTAATATAGTCCGCATGTACGTTTGCATCAGGGCCCGGAATTATAACGGATACTTAAGTTTCAGGTTTTTGCCGAGTAACAAAGAAAAGTAACGACTACAGTTGCAACATCGGAGAGATATTTGAAATACTTGAAATACAAGCATTTTAATAAGTGTGCGTTTTGACATTTTAAACACCTGTAATCTCAATGACCGGGCTCGCAAACTTTGAGGGGAAAAATCGTGAAGTTACATTTGTATCTGCGCAAGGTGGACGGAGCTCCGAAAAACACGCCGAATTTTAAACATTTAACCGGTTCTCACTCGTTGGAAATAAAGAAAATACCCTCACTCGTTGGAAATAAACACTTTTGACCATATTATCCGGCTGTATCACGGTATTTGCGGGGCCGAATTGTCGGTCCTAGTTATTGTAATGCAAGGCGAAGTGTATATTAGAACCTACCTATAGTTCAGTTTGAATACTTTGAGGTACAGTGAATATAAATTCGTTACATTTTTAGACAACCCTTCATTTAAGCATCTTATGATTTATACTATGAAATACAGAAGGTTAAAAGTGAATAAAAAGAGGAACCACATAACCTTACAGCTTCAAACATGCTAAGGTTTGCTAAAAGAGTTATAAATTAACTTTAAAGATATGAGATGGGTTTGAAAAAATGCAATATCAATTAGATAGTTACACCATAATTCAAGTATTAAATGATTCTGTATAGAATGTTGTAATCATATTAGTATTTAAATTTCATTAATTATTAAGAATTTCAGATATCTAGGCTATATGATCAGATTACTTGAATAATTTGAAGGCTGTAATTACAGTGTCTCATTCGAAATATTGTTATGCTCTGGTCCCCAAAAATACAACATGATATATCAGTCAAATTTATATATACAATCTTATATTAACAGTCTTGAATGCAATTAGTGAGGAAAATATAGTTCACCTTTTGATTATATTGACTTAATATACCTAAAGAATATGCACTAATTCCCACTTTCAATGCATTTTATTGGTATATTTGAGTTCATTTTTCCATATATTGACCTAAAATTCAAATATAATGTGTTATATGTACTATTTTGAATGCAATTACTGAGGAAAATAAAGTTCACATGTTGATTGCATACACCTAATATACCTAAAGAATATGCACAATTTTCCACTTTGAATGCAATGTATGGGTATATTTGAGATCATGTTTGAATATATTGAACATAAATTCATATGTACATGTAATATGTTATATTCACTGTTTTGAATGCAATTAGTGAGGAAAATAGAGTTTACCTATTGATTATATAGACCTAATATACCTTAAGAATATGAACTATTTTCCTCTTTGAATGCAATGTATGGGTATATTTGAGTTCATTTTTGAATATATAGAACTAAAATTCATATGTAATAAGTTATATTCACTGTTTTGAATGCAATTAGTGAGGAAAATAGAGTTCACCTATTGATTATATAGACCTAATATACCTAAAGAATATGCACAATTTTCCATTTTGAATGCAATATATGGGTATATTTGAGTTCATTTTTGCATATATTGACCTAAAATTCATATATATTGTGTTATATTTTCTATTTTGAATGCAATTACTGAGGAAAATACAGTTCATATGTTGATTGTATGGACCTAATATACCTAAAGAAAATGCACAATTTTCCACTTTGAATGCAATGTATGGGTGTATTAGAGTTCATGTTAGAATATATTGAACTAAATTTCATATGTAATATGTTATATTCACTGTTTTAAATGCAATTAGTGAGGAAAATACAGTTCATATGTTGATTGTATGGACCTAATATACCTAAAGAATATGCACAATTTTCAATTTTGAATGCATTGTATGGGTGTATTAGAGTTCATGTTTGAATATATTGAACTAAAATGCATATGTAATATGTTATATTCACTATTTTAAATGCAATTAGTGAGGAAAATACAGTTCATATGTTGATTGTATGGACCTAATATACCTAAAGAATATGCACAATTTTCCACTTTGAATGCAATGTATGGGTATGTTTGAGATCATGTTTGAATATATTGAACATAAATTCATATTTATTCATGTCATATGTTATATTCACTGTTCTGAATGCAATTAGTGAGGAAAATAGAGTTTACCTATTGATTATATAGACCTAATATACCTAAAGAATATGAACTATTTTCCTATTTGAATGCAATGTATGGGTATATTTGAGTTCATTTTTGAATATATAGAACTAAAATTCATATGTATTAAGTTATATTCACTGTTTTGAATGCAATTAGTGAGGAAAAGAGAGTTCACCTATTGTTCATATATAGTTCATATGTTGATTGTATGGACCTAATATACCTAAAGAATATGCACAATTTTCCACTTTGAATGCAATGTATGGGTGTAGTAGAGTTCATTTTTGAATATATAAAACTAAAATTCATATGTAATAAGTTATATTCACTGTTTTGAATGCAATCAGTGAGGAAAATAGAGAACACTTATTGATTATATAGACCTCATATACCTAAAGAATATGAACTATTTTCCTCTTTGAATGCAATGTATGGGTATATTTGAGTTCTTTTTTGAATATATAGAACTAAAATTCATATGTAAAAAGTTATATTCACTGTTTTGAATGGAATTAGTGAGGAAAATAGAGTTCACCTATTGATTATATAGACCTAATATACCTAAAGAATATGCACAATTTTCCATTTTGAATGCAATATATGGGTATATTTGAGTTCATTTTTGCATATATTGACCTAAAATTCATATATATTGTGTTATATTTTCTATTTTGAATGCAATATATGGGTATATTGGAGTTCATTTTTGCATATATTGACCAAAAATTCATATATATTGTGTTATATTTTCCTCTTTGAATGCAATGTATGGGTATATTTGAGTTCATTTTTGAATATATAGAACTAAAATTCATATGTAATAAGTTATATTTACTGTTTTGAATGCAATAAGTGAGGAAAGTAGAGTTCACCTGTTGATTTTATTGACCTAATATACCTAAAGAAGATGCAAAATGTTCCACTTTGAATGCTGTTCATTGGTATATTTGAGTTTATTTTTGCATATACCCCAATGTATCCCTCTCGTTGGGGTATAATTATATCTAGTTTTATATAGTCTGTATTATGGCATTACTTTAGACTCATCGACATGAGTCTTTGTATTTGTCTGTCACCATTCTTATCTCTAGACTTGTAATATAGTCCGCATGTACGTTTACATCAGGGCCCGGAATTATAACGGATACTTAAGTTTCAGGTTTTTGCCGAGTAACAAAGAAAAGTAACGACTACAGTTGCAACATCGGAGAGATATTTGAAATACTTGAAATACAAGCATTTTAATAAGTGTGCGTTTTGACATTTTAAACACCTGTAATCTCAATGACCGGGCTCGCAAACTTTGAGGGGAAAAATCGTGAAGTTACATTTGTATCTGCGCAAGGTGGACGGAGCTCCGAAAAACACGCCGAATTTTAAACATTTAACCGGTTCTCACTCGTTGGAAATAAAGAAAATACCCTCACTCGTTGGAAATAAACACTTTTGACCATATTATCCGGCTGTATCACGGTATTTGCGGGGCCGAATTGTCGGTCCTAGTTATTGTAATGCAAGGCGAAGTGTATATTAGAACCTACCTATAGTTCAGTTTGAATACTTTGAGGTACAGTGAATATAAATTCGTTACATTTTTAGACAACCCTTCATTTAAGCATCTTATGATTTATACTATGAAATACAGAAGGTTAAAAGTGAATAAAAAGAGGAACCACATAACCTTACAGCTTCAAACATGCTAAGGTTTGCTAAAAGAGTTATAAATTAACTTTAAAGATATGAGATGGGTTTGAAAAAATGCAATATCAATTAGATAGTTACACCATAATTCAAGTATTAAATGATTCTGTATAGAATGTTGTAATCATATTAGTATTTAAATTTCATTAATTATTAAGAATTTCAGATATCTAGGCTATATGATCAGATTACTTGAATAATTTGAAGGCTGTAATTACAGTGTCTCATTCGAAATATTGTTATGCTCTGGTCCCCAAAAATACAACATGATATATCAGTCAAATTTATATATACAATCTTATATTAACAGTCTTGAATGCAATTAGTGAGGAAAATATAGTTCACCTTTTGATTATATTGACTTAATATACCTAAAGAATATGCACTAATTCCCACTTTCAATGCATTTTATTGGTATATTTGAGTTCATTTTTCCATATATTGACCTAAAATTCAAATATAATGTGTTATATGTACTATTTTGAATGCAATTACTGAGGAAAATACAGTTCACATGTTGATTGCATACACCTAATATACCTAAAGAATATGCACAATTTTCCACTTTGAATGCAATGTATGGGTATATTTGAGATCATGTTTGAATATATTGAACATAAATTCATATGTACATGTAATATGTTATATTCACTGTTTTGAATGCAATTAGTGAGGAAAATAGAGTTTACCTATTGATTATATAGACCTAATATACCTTAAGAATATGAACTATTTTCCTCTTTGAATGCAATGTATGGGTATATTTGAGTTCATTTTTGAATATATAGAACTAAAATTCATATGTAATAAGTTATATTCACTGTTTTGAATGCAATTAGTGAGGAAAATAGAGTTCACCTATTGATTATATAGACCTAATATACCTAAAGAATATGCACAATTTTCCATTTTGAATGCAATATATGGGTATATTTGAGTTCATTTTTGCATATATTGACCTAAAATTCATATATATTGTGTTATATTTTCTATTTTGAATGCAATTACTGAGGAAAATACAGTTCATATGTTGATTGTATGGACCTAATATACCTAAAGAAAATGCACAATTTTCCACTTTGAATGCAATGTATGGGTGTATTAGAGTTCATGTTAGAATATATTGAACTAAATTTCATATGTAATATGTTATATTCACTGTTTTAAATGCAATTAGTGAGGAAAATACAGTTCATATGTTGATTGTATGGACCTAATATACCTAAAGAATTTGCACTATTTTCAATTTTGAATGCATTGTATGGGTGTATTAGAGTTCATGTTTGAATATATTGAACTAAAATGCATATGTAATATGTTATATTCACTATTTTAAATGCAATTAGTGAGGAAAATACAGTTCATATGTTGATTGTATGGACCTAATATACCTAAAGAATATGCACAATTTTCCACTTTGAATGCAATGTATGGGTATGTTTGAGATCATGTTTGAATATATTGAACATAAATTCATATTTATTCATGTAATATGTTATATTCACTGTTCTGAATGCAATTAGTGAGGAAAATAGAGTTTACCTATTGATTATATAGACCTAATATACCTAAAGAATATGAACTATTTTCCTATTTGAATGCAATGTATGGGTATATTTGAGTTCATTTTTGAATATATAGAACTAAAATTCATATGTATTAAGTTATATTCACTGTTTTGAATGCAATTAGTGAGGAAAAGAGAGTTCACCTATTGTTCATATATAGTTCATATGTTGATTGTATGGACCTAATATACCTAAAGAATATGCACAATTTTCCATTTTGAATGCAATATATGGGTATATTTGAGTTCATTTTTGCATATATTGACCTAAAATTCATACATATTGTGTTATATTTTCTATTTTGAATGCAATTACTGAGGAAAATACAGTTCATATGTTGATTGTATGCACCTAATATACCTAAGAATATGCACAATTTTCAACTTTGAATGCATTGTATGGGTGTATTAGAGTTCATGTTTGAATATATTGATCTAAAATGCATATGTAATATGTTATATTCACTATTTTAAATGCAATTAGTGAGGAAAATACAGTTCATATGTTGATTGTATGGACCTAATATACCTAAAGAATATGCACAATTTTCCACTTTGAATGCAATGTATGGGTATATTTGAGATCATGTTTGAATATATTGAACATAAATTCATATATACATGTAATATGTTATATTCACTGTTTTGAATGCAATTAGTGAGGAAAATAGAGTTTACCTATTGATTATATAGACCTAATATACCTAAAGAATATGAACTATTTTCCTCTTTGAATGCAATATATGGGTATATTTGAGTTCATTTTTGAATATATAGAACTAAAATTCATATGTAATAAGTTATATTCACAGTTTTGAATGCAATTAGTGAGGAAAATAGAGTTCACCTATTGATTATATAGACCTAATATACCTAAAGAATATGCACAATTTTCCATTTTGAATGTGCAATATATGGGTATATTTGAGTTCATTTTTGCATATATTGACCTAAAATTCATATATATTGTGTTATATTTTCTATTTTGAATGCAATTACTGAGGAAAATACAGTTCATATGTTGATTGTATGGACCTAATATATCTAAAGAAAATGCACAATTTTCCACTTTGAATGCAATTTATGGGTGTATTAGAGTTCATGTTAGAATATATTGAACTAAAATTCATATGTAATATGTTATATTCACTGTTTTAAATGCAATTAGTGAGGAAAATACAGTTCATATGTTCATTGTATGGACCTAATATACCTAAAGAATATGCACAATTTTCAACTTTGAATGCATTGTATGGGTGTATTAGAGTTCATGTTTGAATATATTGAACTAAAATGCATATGTAATATGTTATATTCACTATTTTAAATGCAATTAGTGAGGAAAATAGAGAACACTTATTGATTATATAGACCTCATATACCTAAAGAATATGAACTATTTTCCTCTTTGAATGCAATGTATGGGTATATTTGAGTTCATTTTTGAATATTTAGAACTAAAATTCATATGTAATAAGTTATATTCACTGTTTTGAATGCAATTAGTGAGGAAAATAGAGTTCACCTATTGTTTATATAGACCTAATATACCTAAAGAATATGCACAATTTTCCATTTTGAATGCAATATATGGGTATATTTGAGTTCATTTTTGCATATATTGACCTAAAATTCATATATATTGTGTTATATTTTCTATTTTGAATGCAATTACTGAGGAAAATACAGTTCATATGTTGATTGTATGGACCTAATATACCTAAAGAAAATGCACAATTTTCCACTTTGAATGCTATGTATGGGTGTATTAGAGTTCATGTTAGAATATATTAATCTAAATTTCATATGTAATATGTTATATTCACTGTTTTAAATGCAATTAGTGAGGAAAATACAGTTCATATGTTGATTGTATGGACCTAATATACCTAAAGAATATGCACAATTTTCAACTTTGAATGCATTGTATGGGTGTATTAGAGTTCATGTTTGAATATATTGAACTAAAATGCATATGTAATATGTTATATTCACTATTTTAAATGCAATTAGTGAGGAAAATACAGTTCATATGCTGATTGTATGGACCTAATATACCTAAAGAATATGCACAATTTTCCACTTTGAATGCAATGTATGGGTATATTTGAGATCATGTTTGAATATATTGAACATAAATTCATATTTATTCATGTAATATGTTATATTCACTGTTCTGAATGCAATTAGTGAGGAAAATAGAGTTTACCTATTGATTATATAGACCTAATATACCTAAAGAATATGAACTATTTTCCTCTTTGAATGCAATGTATGGGTATATTTGAGTTCATTTTTGAATATATAGAACTAAAATTCATATGTAATAAGTTATATTCACTGTTTTGAATGCAATTAGTGAGGAAAATAGAGTTCACCTATTGATTATATAGACCTAATATACCTAAAGAATATGCACAATTTTCCATTTTGAATGCAATATATGGGTATATTTGAGTTCATTTTTGCATATATTGACCTAAAATTCATATATATTGTGTTATATTTTCTATTTTGAATGCAATATATGGGTATATTGGAGTTCATTTTTGCATATATTGACCTAAAATTCATATATATTGTGTTATATTTTCCTCTTTGAATGCAATGTATGGGTATATTTGAGTTCATTTTTGAATATATAGAACTAAAATTCATATGTAATAAGTTATATTCACTGTTTTGAATGCAATTAGTGAGGAAAATAGAGTTCACCTATTGATTATATAGACCTAATATACCTAAAGAATATGCACAATTTTCCATTTTGAATGCAATATATGGGTATATTTGAGTTCATTTTTGCATATATTGACCTAAAATTCATATATATTGTGTTATATTTTCTATTTTGAATGCAATTACTGAGGAAAATACAGTTCATATGTTGATTGTATGGACCTAATATACCTAAAGAAAATGCACAATTTTCCACTTTGAATGCTATGTATGGGTGTATTAGAGTTCATGTTAGAATATATTAATCTAAATTTCATATGTAATATGCTATATTCACTGTTTTAAATGCAATTAGTGAGGAAAATACAGTTCATATGTTGATTGTATGGACCTAATATACCTAAAGAATATGCACAATTTTCAACTTTGAATGCATTGTATGGGTGTATTAGAGTTCATGTTTGAATATATTGAACTAAAATGCATATGTAATATGTTATATTCACTATTTTAAATGCAATTAGTGAGGAAAATACAGTTCAGATGTTGATTGTATGGACCTAATATACCTAAAGAATATGCACAATTTTCCACTTTGAATGCAATGTATGGGTATATTTGAGATCATGTTTGAATATATTGAACATAAATTCATATTTATTCATGTAATATGTTATATTCACTGTTCTGAATGCAATTAGTGAGGAAAATAGAGTTTACCTATTGATTATATAGACCTAATATACCTAAAGAATATGAACTATTTTCCTCTTTGAATGCAATGTATGGGTATATTTGAGTTCATTTTTGAATATATAGAACTAAAATTCATATGTAATAAGTTATATTCACTGTTTTGAATGCAATTAGTGAGGAAAATAGAGTTCACCTATTGATTATATAGACCTAATATACCTAAAGAATATGCACAATTTTCCATTTTGAATGCAATATATGGGTATATTTGAGTTCATTTTTGCATATATTGACCTAAAATTCATATATAGTGTGTTATATTTTCTATTTTGAATGCAATATATGGGTATATTGGAGTTCATTTTTGCATATATTGACCTAAAATTCATATATATTGTGTTATATTTTCCTCTTTGAATGCAATGTATGGGTATATTTGAGTTCATTTTTGAATATATAGAACTAAAATTCATATGTAATAAGTTATATTTACTGTTCTGAATGCAATTAGTGAGGAAAATAGAGTTCACCTGTTGATTTTATTGACCTAATATACCTAAAGAATATGCACAATTTTCCACTTTGAATGCAATGTATGGGTATATTTGAGATCATGTTTGAATATATTGAACATAAATTCATATATACATGTAATATGTTATATTCACTGTTTTGAATGCAATTAGTGAGGAAAATAGAGTTTACCTATTGATTATATAGACCTAATATACCTAAAGAATATGAACTATTTTCCTCTTTGAATGCAATATATGGGTATATTTGAGTTCATTTTTGAATATATAGAACTAAAATTCATATGTAATAAGTTATATTCACTGTTTTGAATGCAATTAGTGAGGAAAATAGAGTTCACCTATTGATTATATAGACCTAATATACCTAAAGAATATGCACAATTTTCCATTTTGAATGCAATATATGGGTATATTTGAGTTCATTTTTGCATATATTGACCTAAAATTCATATATATTGTGTTATATTTTCTATTTTGAATGCAATTACTGAGGAAAATACAGTTCATATGTTGATTGTATGGACCTAATATATCTAAAGAAAATGCACAATTTTCCACTTTGAATGCAATTTATGGGTGTATTAGAGTTCATGTTAGAATATATTGAACTAAAATTCATATGTAATATGTTATATTCACTGTTTTAAATGCAATTAGTGAGGAAAATACAGTTCATATGTTCATTGTATGGACCTAATGTACCTAAAGAATATGCACATTTTTCAACTTTGAATGCATTGTATGGGTGTATTAGAGTTCATGTTTGAATATATTGAACTAAAATGCATATGTAATATGTTATATTCACTATTTTAAATGCAATTAGTGAGGAAAATAGAGAACACTTATTGATTATATAGACCTCATATACCTAAAGAATATGAACTATTTTCCTCTTTGAATGCAATGTATGGGTATATTTGAGTTCATTTTTGAATATTTAGAACTAAAATTCATATGTAATAAGTTATATTCACTGTTTTGAATGCAATTAGTGAGGAAAATAGAGTTCAACTATTGTTTATATAGACCTAATATACCTAAAGAATATGCACAATTTTCCATTTTGAATGCAATATATGGGTATATTTGAGTTCATTTTTCCATATATTGACCTAAAATTCATACATATTGTGTTATATTTTCTATTTTGAATGCAATTACTGAGGAAAATACAGTTCATATGTTGATTGTATGCACCTAATATACCTAAGAATATGCACAATTTTCAACTTTGAATGCATTGTATGGGTGTATTAGAGTTCATGTTTGAATATATTGATCTAAAATGCATATGTAATATGTTATATTCACTATTTTAAATGCAATTAGTGAGGAAAATACAGTTCATATGTTGATTGTATGGACCTAATATACCTAAAGAATATGCACAATTTTCCACTTTGAATGCAATGTATGGGTATATTTGAGATCATGTTTGAATATATTGAACATAAATTCATATATACATGTAATATGTTATATTCACTGTTTTGAATGCAATTAGTGATGAAAATAGAGTTTACCTATTGATTATATAGACCTAATATACCTAAAGAATATGAACTATTTTCCTCTTTGAATGCAATGTATGGGTATATTTGAGTTCATTTTTGAATATATAGAACTAAAATTCATATGTAATAAGTTATATTCACTGTTTTGAATGCAATTAGTGAGGAAAATAGAGTTCACCTATTGATTATATAGACCTAATATACCTAAAGAATATGCACAATTTTCCATTTTGAATGCAATATATGGGTATATTTGAGTTCATTTTTGCATATATTGACCTAAAATTCATATATATTGTGTTATATTTTCTATTTTGAATGCAATATATGGGTATATTGGAGTTCATTTTTGCATATATTGACCAAAAATTCATATATATTGTGTTATATTTTCCTCTTTGAATGCAATGTATGGGTATATTTGAGTTCATTTTTGAATATATAGAACTAAAATTCATATGTAATAAGTTATATTTACTGTTTTGAATGCAATAAGTGAGGAAAGTAGAGTTCACCTGTTGATTTTATTGACCTAATATACCTAAAGAAGATGCAAAATGTTCCACTTTGAATGCTGTTCATTGGTATATTTGAGTTTATTTTTGCATATACCCCAATGTATCCCTCTCGTTGGGGTATAATTATATCTAGTTTTATATAGTCTGTATTATGGCATTACTTTAGACTCATCGACATGAGTCATTGTATTTGTCTGTCACCATTCTTATCTCTGGACTTGTAATATAGTCCGCATGTACGTTTGCATCAGGGCCCGGAATTATAACGGATACTTAAGTTTCAGGTTTTTGCCGAGTAACAAAGAAAAGTAACGACTACAGTTGCAACATCGGAGAGATATTTGAAATACTTGAAATACAAGCATTTTAATAAGTGTGCGTTTTGACATTTTAAACACCTGTAATCTCAATGACCGGGCTCGCAAACTTTGAGGGGAAAAATCGTGAAGTTACATTTGTATCTGCGCAAGGTGGACGGAGCTCCGAAAAACACGCCGAATTTTAAACATTTAACCGGTTCTCACTCGTTGGAAATAAAGAAAATACCCTCACTCGTTGGAAATAAACACTTTTGACCATATTATCCGGCTGTATCACGGTATTTGCGGGGCCGAATTGTCGGTCCTAGTTATTGTAATGCAAGGCGAAGTGTATATTAGAACCTACCTATAGTTCAGTTTGAATACTTTGAGGTACAGTGAATATAAATTCGTTACATCTTTAGACAACCCTTCATTTAAGCATCTTATGATTTATACTATGAAATACAGAAGGTTAAAAGTGAATAAAAAGAGGAACCACATAACCTTACAGCTTCAAACATGCTAAGGTTTGCTAAAAGAGTCATAAATT
Source organism: Mactromeris polynyma (assembly GCA_032209605.1). NCBI lineage: Eukaryota > Metazoa > Mollusca > Bivalvia > Venerida > Mactridae > Mactromeris > Mactromeris polynyma. Next base: position 2,813,092 of record JASFXZ010000039.1, on the reverse strand, counting down.
AACTTTAAAGATATGAGATGGGTTTGAAAAAATGCAATATCAATTAGATAGTTACACCATAATTCAAGTATTAAATGATTCTGTATAGAATGTTGTAATCATATTAGTATTTAAATTTCATTAATTATTAAGAATTTCAGATATCTAGGCTATATGATCAGATTACTTGAATAATTTGAAGGCTGTAATTACAGTGTCTCATTCGAAATATTGTTATGCTCTGGTCCCCAAAAATACAACATGATATATCAGTCAAATTTATATATACAATCTTATATTAACAGTCTTGAATGCAATTAGTGAGGAAAATATAGTTCACCTTTTGATTATATTGACTTAATATACCTAAAGAATATGCACTAATTCCCACTTTCAATGCATTTTATTGGTATATTTGAGTTCATTTTTCCATATATTGACCTAAAATTCAAATATAAAGTGTTATATGTACTATTTTGAATGCAATTACTGAGGAAATTACAGTTCACATGTTGATTGCATACACCTAATATACCTAAAGAATATGCACAATTTTCCACTTTGAATGCAATTTATGGGTGTATTAGAGTTGATGTTTGAATATATTGAACTAAAATTCATATGCAATATGTTATTTTTACAGTTTCAAATGCAATTAGTGAGGAAAAGAGAGTTCACCTGATGATTATATTGACCTAATATACCTAAAGAACATGCAAAATTGTCCACTTTGAATGCAGTTCAATGGTATATTTTAGTTTATTTTTGAATATATTGAATTAAAATTCATATGTAATGAGTTATATTCACTGTTTTGAATGCAATTAGTGAGGAGAATATAGTTCACCTATTGATTATATAGACCTAATATACCTAAAGAATATGCACAATTTCCATTTTGAATGGAATAGATGGGTATATTTGAGTTCTTTTTTGCATTTATTGACCTAAAATTCATATATATTGTGTTATATTTACTATTTTGAATGCAATTACTGAGGAAAATACAGTTCATATGTTGATTGTATGGACCCAATATACCTAAAGAATATGCACAATTTTCCACTTTGAATGAAATGTATGGGTGTAGTAGAGTTCAGTTTTGAATATATAAAACTAAAATTCATATGTAATAAGTAATATTCACAGTTTTGAATGCAATCAGTGAGGAAAATAGAGAACACTTATTGATTATATAGACCTCATATACCTAAAGAATATGAACTATTTTCCTCTTTGAATGCAATGTATGGGTATATTTGAGTTCATTTTTGAATATATAGAACTAAAATTCATATGTAATAAGTTATATTCACTGTTTTGAATGCAATTAGTGAGGAAAATAGAGTTCACCTATTGATTATATAGACCTAATATACCTAAAGAATAAGCACAATTTTCCATTTTGAATGCAATATATGGGTATAGTTGAGTTCATTTTTCCATACATTGACCTAAAATTCATATATATTGTGTTATATTTTCTATTTTGAATCCAATTACTGATGGAAATACTGTTCAAATGTTGATTGTATGGACCTAATATACCTAAAAATATGCACAATTTTCCACTTTGAATGCAATGTATGGGTGTAGTAGAGTTCATTTTTGAATCTATAAAACTAAAATTCATATGTAATAAGTTATATTCACTGTTTTGAATGCAATCAGTGAGGAAAATAGAGAACACTTATTGATTATATAGACCTCATATACCTAAAGAATATGAACTATTTTCCTCTTTGAATGCAATGTATGGGTATATTTGAGTTCATTTTTGAATATATAGAACTAAAATTCATATGTAATAAGTTATATTCACTGTTTTTAATGCAATTAGTGAGGAAAATAGAGTTCACCTATTGATTATATAGACCTAATATACCTAAAGAATATGCACAATTTTCCATTTTGAATGCAATATATGGGTATATTTGAGTTCATTTTTGCATATATTGACCTAAAATTCATATATATTGTGTTATATTTTCTATTTTGAATGCAATTACTGAGGAAAATACATTTCATATGTTGATTGTATGGACCTAATATACCTAAAGAAAATGCACAATTTTCCACTTTGAATGCAATTTATGGGTGTATTAGAGTTCATGTTAGAATATATTGAACTAAAATTCATATGTAAAATTTTATATTCACTGTTTTAAATGCAATTAGTGAGGAAAATACAGTTCATATGTTGATTGTATGGACCTAATATACCTAAAGAATATGCACAATTTTCAACTTTGAATGCATTGTATGGGTGTATTAGAGTTCATGTTTGAATATATTGAACTAAAATGCATATGTATTATGTTATATTCACTATTTTAAATGCAATTAGTGAGGAAAATACAGTTCATATGTTGATTGTATGGACCTAATATACCTGAAGTATATGCACAATTTTCCACTTTGAATGCAATGTATGGGTATATTTGAGATCATGTTTGAATATATTGAACATAAATTCATATGTACATGTAATATGTTATATTCACTGTTTTGAATGCAATTAGTGAGGAAAATAGAGTTTACCTATTGATTATATAGACCTCATATACCTAAAGAATACGAACTATTTTCCTCTTTGAATGCAATGTATGGGTATATTTGAGTTCATTTTTGAATATATAGAACTAAAATTCATATGTAATAAGTTATATTCACTGTTTTGAATGCAATTAGTGAGGAAAATAGAGTTCACCTATTGATTATATAGACCTAATATACCTAAAGAATATGCACAATTTTCCACTTTAAATGCAATTTATGGGTGTATTAGAGTTCATGTTAGAATATATTGAACTAAAATTCATATGTAATATGTTATATTCACTGTTTAAAATGCAATTAGTGAGGAAAATACAGTTCATATGTTGATTGTATGGACCTAATATACCTAAAGAATATGCACAATTTTCAACTTTGAATGCATTGTATGGGTGTATTAGAGTTCATGTTTGAATATATTGAACTAAAATGCATAAGTAATATGTTATATTCACTATTTTAAATGCAATTAGTGAGGAAAATACAGTTCATATGTTGATTGTATGGACCTAATATACCTAAAGAATATGCACAATTTTCCACTTTGAATGCAATGTATGGGTATATTTGAGATCATGTTTGAATATATTGAACATAAATTCATATGTACATGTAATATGTTATATTCACTGTTTTGAATGCAATTAGTGAGGAAAATAGAGTTTACCTATTGATTATATAGACCTAATGTACCTAAAGAATATGAACTATTTTCCTCTTTGAATGCAATGTATGGGTATATTTGAGTTCATTTTTGAATATATAGAACTAAAATTCATATGTAATAAGTTATATTCACTGTTTTGAATGCAATTAGTGAGGAAAATAGAGTTCACCTATTGATTATATAGACCTAATATACCCCAAAGAATATGCACAATTTTCCATTTTGAATGCAATATATGGGTATATTTGAGTTCATTTTTGCATATATTGACCTAAAATTCATATATATTGTGTTATATTTTCTATTTTGAATGCAATTACTGAGGAAAATACAGTTCATATGTTGATTGTATGGACCTAATATACCTAAAGAAAATGCACAATTTTCCACTTTGAATTCAATTTATGGGTGTATTAAAGTTCATGTTAGAATATATTGAACTAAAATTCATATGTAATATGTTATATTTACTGTTTTAAATGCTATTAGTGAGGAAAATACAGTTCATATGTTGATTGTATGGACCTAATATACCTAAAGAATATGCACAATTTTCCACTTTGAATGCAATGTATGGGTGTAGTAGAGTTCATTTTTGAATATATAAAACTAAAATTCATATGTAATAAGTTATATTCACTGTTTTGAATGCCATCAGTCAGGAAAATAGAGAACACTTATTGATTATATAGACCTCATATACCTAAAGAATATGAACTATTTTCCTCTTTGAATGCAATGTATGGGTATATTTTTAGTTCATTTTTGAATATATAGAACTAAAATTCATATGTAATAAGTTATATTCACTGTTTTGAATGCAATTAGTGAGGAAAATAGAGTTCACCTATTGATTATACATGTATAGACCTAATATACCTAAAGAATATGCACAATTTTCATTTTGAATGCAATATATGGGTATATTTGAGTTCATTTTTGCATATATTGACCTAGAATTCATATATATTGTGTTATATTTTCTATTTTGAATGCAATTACTGAGGAAAATACAGTTCATATGTTGATTGTATGGACCTAATATATCAAAAGAAAATGCACAATTTTCCACTTTAAATGCAATTTATGGGTGTATTAGAGTTCATGTTAGAATATATTGAACTAAAATTCATATGTAATATGTTATATTCACTGTTTAAAATGCAATTAGTGAGGAAAATACAGTTCATATGTTGATTGTATGGACCTAATATACCTAAAGAATATGCACAATTTTCAACTTTGAATGCATTGTATGGGTGTATTAGAGTTCATGTTTGAATATATTGAACTAAAATGCATAAGTAATATGTTATATTCACTATTTTAAATGCAATTAGTGAGGAAAATACAGTTCATATGTTGATTGTATGGACCTAATATACCTAAAGAATATGCACAATTTTCCACTTTGAATGCAATGTATGGGTATATTTGAGATCATGTTTGAATATATTGAACATAAATTCATATGTACATGTAATATGTTATATTCACTGTTTTGAATGCAATTAGTGAGGAAAATAGAGTTTACCTATTGATTATATAGACCTAATGTACCTAAAGAATATGAACTATTTTCCTCTTTGAATGCAATGTATGGGTATATTTGAGTTCATTTTTGAATATATAGAACTAAAATTCATATGTAATAAGTTATATTCACTGTTTTGAATGCAATTAGTGAGGAAAATAGAGTTCACCTATTGATTATATAGACCTAATATACCCAAAGAATATGCACAATTTTCCATTTTGAATGCAATATATGGGTATATTTGAGTTCATTTTTGCATATATTGACCTAAAATTCATATATATTGTGTTATATTTTCTATTTTGAATGCAATTACTGAGGAAAATACAGTTCATATGTTGATTGTATGGACCTAATATACCTAAAGAAAATGCACAATTTTCCACTTTGAATTCAATTTATGGGTGTATTAAAGTTCATGTTAGAATATATTGAACTAAAATTCATATGTAATATGTTATATTTACTGTTTTAAATGCTATTAGTGAGGAAAATACAGTTCATATGTTGATTGTATGGACCTAATATACCTAAAGAATATGCACAATTTTCCACTTTGAATGCAATGTATGGGTGTAGTAGAGTTCATTTTTGAATATATAAAACTAAAATTCATATGTAATAAGTTATATTCACTGTTTTGAATGCCATCAGTCAGGAAAATAGAGAACACTTATTGATTATATAGACCTCATATACCTAAAGAATATGAACTATTTTCCTCTTTGAATGCAATGTATGGGTATATTTTTAGTTCATTTTTGAATATATAGAACTAAAATTCATATGTAATAAGTTATATTCACTGTTTTGAATGCAATTAGTGAGGAAAATAGAGTTCACCTATTGATTATACATGTATAGACCTAATATACCTAAAGAATATGCACAATTTTCCATTTTGAATGCAATATATGGGTATATTTGAGTTCATTTTTGCATATATTGACCTAGAATTCATATATATTGTGTTATATTTTCTATTTTGAATGCAATTACTGAGGAAAATACAGTTCATATGTTGATTGTATGGACCTAATATACCTAAAGAAAATGCACAATTTTCCACTTTGAATGCAATTTATGGGTTTCATGTTAGAATATATTGAACTAAAATTCATATGTAATATGTTATATTTACTGTTTTAAATGCTATTAGTGAGGAAAATACAGTTCATATGTTGATTGTATGAACCTAATATACCTAAAGAATATGCACAATTTTCCACTTTGAATGCAATGTATGGGTATATTTGAGACCATGTTTGAATATATTGAACTTAAATTCATATTACATGTAATATGTTATATTCACTGTTTTGAATGCAATTAGTGAGGAAAAGAGAGTTCACCTATTGTTCATATATAGTTCATATGCTGATTGTATGGACCTAATATACCTAAAGAATATGCACAATTTTCCACTTTGAATGCAATGTATGGGTGTAGTAGAGTTCATTTTTGATATATAAAACTAAAATTCATATGTAATAAGTTATATTCACTGTTTTGAATGCAATCAGTGAGGAAAATAGAGAACACTTATTGATTATATAGACCTCATATACCTAAAGAATATGAACTATTTTCATCTTGAATGCAATGTATGGGTATATTTGAGTTCTTTTTTGAATATATAGAACTAAAAATTCATATGTAAAAAGTTATATTCACTGTTTTGAATGGAATTAGTGAGGAAAATAGAGTTCACCTATTGATTATATAGACCTAATACACCTAAAGAATATGCACAATTTTCCATTTTGAATGCAATATATGGGTATATTTGAGTTCATTTTTTTGGCATATATTGACCTAAAATTCATATATATTGTGTTATATTTTCTATTTTGAATGCAATATATGGGTATATTGGAGTTCATTTTTGCATATATTGACCTAAAATTCATATAAATTGTGTTATATTTTTCCTCTTTGAATGCAATGTATGGGTATATTTGAGTTCATTTTTGAATATATAGAACTAAAATTCATATGTAATAAGTTATATTTACTGTTTTTGAATGCAATTAGTGAGGAAAATAGAGTTCACCCTGTTGATTATATTGACCTAATATACCTAAAGAAGATGCAAAATGTTCCACTTTGAATGCTGTTCATTGGTATATTTGAGTTTATTTTTGCATATACCCCAATGTATCCCTCTCGTTGGGGTATAATTATATCTAGTTTTATATAGTCTGTATTATGGCATTACTTTAGACTCATCGGACATGAGTCTTTGTATTTGTCTGTCACCATTCTTATCTCTAGACTTGTAATATAGTCCGCATGTACGTTTACATCAGGGCCCGGAATTATAACGGGATACTAAGTTTTCAGGTTTTTGCCGAGTAACAAAGAAAAGTAACGACTACAGTTGCAACATCGGAGAGATATTTGAAATACTTGAAATACAAGCATTTTAATAAGTGTGCGTTTTGACATTTTAAACACCTGTAATCTCAATGACCGGGCTCGCAAACTTTTGTAGTGGGAAAAATCGTGAAGTTACATTTGTTCTGCGCAAGGTGGACGGAGCTCCGAAAAAACACGCCGAATTTTAAACATTTAACCGGTTCTCACTCGTTGGAAATAAAGAAAATACCCTCACTCGTTGGAAATAAACACTTTTGACCATATTATCCGGCTGTATCACGGTATTTGCGGGGCCGAATTGTCGGTCCTAGTTATTGTAATGCAAGGCGAAGTGTATATTAGAACCTACCTATAGTTCAGTTTGAATACTTTGAGGTACAGTGAATATAAATTCGTTACATTTTTAGACAACCCTTCATTTAAGCATCTTATGATTTATACTATGAAATACAGAAGGTTAAAAGTGAATAAAAAGAGGAACCACATAACCTTACAGCTTCAAACATGCTAAGGTTTGCTAAAAGAGTTATAAATTAACTTTAAAGATATGAGATGGGTTTGAAAAAATGCAATATCAATTAGATAGTTACACCATAATTCAAGTATTAAATGATTCTGTATAGAATGTTGTAATCATATTAGTATTTAAATTACATTAATTATTAAGAATTTCAGATATCTAGGCTATATGATCAGATTACTTGAATAATTTGAAGGCTGTAATTACAGTGTCTCATTCGAAATATTGTTATGCTCTGGTCCCCAAAAATACAACATGATATATCAGTCAAATTTATATATACAATCTTATATTAACAGTCTTGAATGCAATTAGTGAGGAAAATATAGTTCACCTTTTGATTATATTGACTTAATATACCTAAAGAATATGCACTAATTCCCACTTTCAATGCATTTTATTGGTATATTTGAGTTCATTTTTCCATATATTGACCTAAAATTCAAACATAATGTGTTATATGTACTATTTTGAATGCAATTACTGAGGAAAATACAGTTCACATGTTGATTGCATACACCTAATATACCTAAAGAATATGCACAATTTTCCACTTTGAATGCAATGTATGGGTATATTTGAGATCATGTTTGAATATATTGAACATAAATTCATATGTACATGTAATATGTTATATTCACTGTTTTGAATGCAATTAGTGAGGAAAATAGAGTTTACCTATTGATTATATAGACCTAATATACCTTAAGAATATGAACTATTTTCCTCTTTGAATGCAATGTATGGGTATATTTGAGTTCATTTTTGAATATATAGAACTAAAATTCATATGTAATAAGTTATATTCACTGTTTTGAATGCAATTAGTGAGGAAAATAGAGTTCACCTATTGATTATATAGACCTAATATACCTAAAGAATATGCACAATTTTCCATTTTGAATGCAATATATGGGTATATTTGAGTTCATTTTTGCATATATTGACCTAAAATTCATATATATTGTGTTATATTTTCTATTTTGAATGCAATTACTGAGGAAAATACATTTCATATGTTGATTGTATGGACCTAATATACCTAAAGAAAATGCACAATTTTCCACTTTGAATGCAATTTATGGGTGTATTAGAGTTCATGTTAGAATATATTGAACTAAAATTCATATGTAATATGTTATATTCACTATTTTAAATGCAATTAGTGAGGAAAATACAGTTCATATGTTGATTGTATGGACCTAATATACCTAAAGAATATGCACAATTTTCCACTTTGAATGCAATGTATGGGTATATTTGAGATCATGTTTGAATATATTGAACATAAATTCATATGTACATGTAATATGTTATATTCACTGTTTTGAATGCAATTAGTGAGGAACATAGAGTTTACCTATTGATTATATAGACCTCATATACCTAAAGAATATGAACTATTTTCCTCTTTGAATGCAATGTATGGGTATATTTGAGTTCATTTTTGAATATATAGAACAAAAATTCATATGTTATAAGTTATATTCACTGTTTTGAATGCAATTAGTGAGGAAAATCGAGTTCACCTATTGATTATATAGACCTAATATACATAATGAATATGCACAATTTTCCACTTTGAATGCAATTTATGTGTGTATTAGAGTTCATGTTAGAATATATTGAACTAAAATTCATATGTAATATGTTATATTCACTGTTTTAAATGCAATTAGTGAGGAAAATACAGTTCATATGTTGATTGTATGGACCTAATATACCTAAAGAATATGCACAATTTTCAACTTTGAATGCATTGTATGGGTGTATTAGAGTTCATGTTTGAATATATTGAACTAAAATGCATATGTAATATGTTATATTCACTATTTTAAATGCAATTAGTGAGGAAAATACAGTTCATATGTTGATTGTATGAACCTAATATACCTAAAGAATATGCACAATTTTCCACTTTGAATGCAATGTATGGGTATATTTGAGATCATGTTTGAATATATTGAACTTAAATTCATATGTACATGTAATATGTTATATTCACTGTTTTGAATGCAATTAGTGAGGAAAATAGAGTTTACCTATTGATTATATAGACCTAATATACCTAAAGAATATGAACTATTTTCCTCTTTGAATGCAATGTATGGGTATATTTGAGTTCATTTTTGAATATATAGAACTTAAATTCATATGTTATAAGTTATATTCACTGTTTTGAATGCAATTAGTGAGGAAAATCGAGTTCACCTATTGATTATATAGACCTAATATACCTAAAGAATATGCACAATTTTCCACTTTGAATGCAATTTATGTGTGTATTAGAGTTCATGTTAGAATATATTGAACTAAAATTCATATGTAATATGTTATATTCACTGTTTTAAATGCAATTACTGAGGAAAATACAGTTCATATGTTGATTGTATGCGACCTAATATATCTAAAGAAAATGCACAATTTTCAACTTTGAATGCATTGTATGGGTGTATTAGAGTTCATGTTTGAATATATTGAACTTAAATGCATATGTAATATGTTATATTCACTATTTTAAATGCAATTAGTGAGGAAAATACAGTTCATATGTTGATTGTATGAACCTAATATACCTAAAGAATATGCACAATTTTCCACTTTGAATGCAATGTATGGGTATATTTGAGATCATGTTTGAATATATTGAACTTAAATTCATATGTACATGTAATATGTTATATTCACTGTTTTGAATGCAATTAGTGAGGAAAATAGAGTTTACCTATTGATTATATAGACCTAATATACCTAAAGAATATGAACTATTTTCCTCTTTGAATGCAATATATGGGTATGTTTGAGTTCATTTTTGAATATATAGAACTAAAATTCATATGTAATAAGTTATATTCACTGTTTTGAATGCAATTAGTGAGGAAAATAGAGTTCACCTATTGATTATATAGACCTAATATACCTAAAGAATATGCACAATTTTCCATTTTGAATGCAATATATGGGTATATTTGAGTTCATTTTTGCATATATTGACCTAAAATTCATACATATTGTGTTATATTTTCTATTTTGAATGCAATTACTGAGGAAAATACAGTTCATATGTTGATTGTATGCACCTAATATACCTAAGAATATTGCACAATTTTCAACTTTGAATGCATTGTATGGGTGTATTAGAGTTCATGTTTGAATATATTGATCTAAAATGCATATGTAATATGTTATATTCACTATTTTTAAATGCAATTAGTGAGGAAAATACAGTTCATATGTTGATTGTATGGACCTAATATACCTAACGAATATGCACAATTTTCCACTTTGAATGCAATGTATGGGTATATTTGAGATCATGTTTGAATATATTGAACATAAATTCATATATACATGTAATATGTTATATTCACTGTTTTGAATGCAATTAGTGAGGAAAATAGAGTTTACCTATTGATTATATAGACCTAATATACCTAAAGAATATGAACTATTTTCCTCTTTGAATGCAATGTATGGGTATATTTGAGTTCATTTTTGAATATATAGAACTAAAATTCATATGTAATAAGTTATATTCACTGTTTTGAATGCAATTAGTGAGGAAAATAGAGTTCACCTATTGATTATATAGACCTAATATACCTAAAGAATATGCACAATTTTCCATTTTGAATGCAATATATGGGTATATTTGAGTTCATTTTTGCATATATTGACCTAAAATTCATATATATTGTGTTATATTTTCTATTTTGAATGCAATTACTGAGGAAAATACAGTTCATATGTTGATTGTATGGACCTAATATATCTAAAGAAAATGCACAATTTTCCACTTTGAATGCAATTTATGGGTGTATTAGAGTTCATGTTAGAATATATTGAACTAAAATTCATATGTAATATGTTATATTCACTGTTTTAAATGCAATTAGTGAGGAAAATACAGTTCATATGTTCATTGTATGGACCTAATATACCTAAAGAATATGCACAATTTTCAACTTTGAATGCATTGTATGGGTGTATTAGAGTTCATGTTTGAATATATTGAACTAAAATGCATATGTAATATGTTATATTCACTATTTTAAATGCAATTAGTGAGGAAAATAGAGAACACTTATTGATTATATAGACCTCATATACCTAAAGAATATGAACTATTTTCCTCTTTGAATGCAATGTATGGGTATATTTGAGTTCATTTTTGAATATTTAGAACTAAAATTCATATGTAATAAGTTATATTCACTGTTTTGAATGCAATTAGTGAGGAAAATAGAGTTCACCTATTGATTATATAGACCTAATATACCTAAAGAATATGCACAATTTTCCATTTTGAATGCAATATATGGGTATATTTGAGTTCATTTTTGCATATATTGACCTAAAATTCATATATATTGTGTTATATTTTCTATTTTGAATGCAATTACTGAGGAAAATACAGTTCATATGTTGATTGTATGGACCTAATATACCTAAAGAAAATGCACAATTTTCCACTTTGAATGCAATGTATGGGTGTATTAGAGTTCATGTTAGAATATATTGAACTAAATTTCATATGTAATATGTTATATTCACTGTTTTAAATGCAATTAGTGAGGAAAATACAGTTCATATGTTGATTGTATGGACCTAATATACCTAAAGAATATGCACAATTTCAACTTTGAATGCATTGTATGGGTGTATTAGAGTTCATGTTTGAATATATTGAACTAAAAATGCATATGTAATATGTTATATTCACTATTTTAAATGCAATTAGTGAGGAAAATACAGTTCATATGTTGATTGTATGGACCTAATATACCTAAAGAATATGCACAATTTTCCACTTTGAAATGCAATGTATGGGTATATTTGAGATCATGTTTGAATATATTGAACATAAATTCATATTTATTCATGTAATATGTTATATTCACTGTTCTGAATGCATTTAGTGAGGAAAATAGAGTTTACCTATTGATTATATAGACCTAATATACCTAAAGAATATGAACTATTTTCCTCTTTTGAATGCAATGTATGGGGTATATTTGAGTTCATTTTTGAATATATAGAACTAAAATTCATATGTAATAAGTTATATTCACTGTTTTGAATGGAATTAGTGAGGAAAATAGAGTTCACCTATTGATTATATAGACCTACTAATATACCTAAAGAATATGCACAATTTTCCATTTTGAATGCAATATATGGGTATATTTGAGTTCATTTTTGCATTATATTGACCTAAAATTCATATACACTGACGAGATATGAAAACGCAACACATATATATTGACGCTACGTTGTTATTTGAAGGAATACACACCTGATTTAAAGCACACAAGTATATGTTGACAAAGCATACCCACTGCAGTACACGTTTTTGAAATCGGTCAAGCGTATACTGGAACGTCCACCGTTTACCATTTTTCCTCGTGCGTCACGTGCATGCTAACCACGTGGTCAATTTAATGTCAACTTATTCGTATCGCATGTGCCAGTAGCCTACATGTTTAGAATTCACTCAAATTTTGCAATACTTCATAGATTTAGCGATGCCAAGGTTAGATTATGAAAGTCGGCACAGAGCTTTAGGACTTTTAGATGCTGGGGTTTCACAAAGTGATGTTGCTTGACGTTTTAATGTCAATCGATCGACAATTAGTCGACTGGTTCAGCGTGTAAATGCAACCGGCTCAGTCTCAGATCGCCCAAGACCAGGTGCTACGCCTGTAACGACGCGACGTCAAGATAATTACATACGTCAACGTCACCTTAGAAATCGGCGTTTGACTGCAACATCGACGGCAAACATGATGATTGGGACAAGGGGTCGACCGATTCACAGAACTACGGTATGCAAACGTTTAAGAGATCGTGGGATTCGGTGTCGTCGGCCAGCGAAATGTCAAGTCTTTTTGATGCGTCATCGACGTCAACGACTGCAATGGGCACGTCAACACCTAAATAATGTGAACTGGAATAATGTGGTCTTCTCAGATGAGTCCAGATTTAATTTGCTCAATGCCGATGGTAGAATCCGTGTATATCGACGACGTAACGAACGTCATTCTGATAATTGTGTTGTTGAGCATCAGCGTTTCGGTGGAGGCAGCGTAATGGTGTGGGGTGCAATTAATAGCCAATTCAGATCAGTGCTTGTGATTTGCAATGGAAACTTAAATGCCAACAGATACATTCAACAAATACTCACACCAGTGGTTCTACCAATGTTTCAACAACGCAATAGATTGACGTTCATGCAAGACAACGCTCCGCCGCACCGCGCCAGAGTCACGCTGGACCTTCTCAACAACAACAATATCCCTGTTCTTCCTTGGCCGGCATTGTCGCCAGACTGTAACCCCATTGAACACCTTTGGGACGAGTTAGGACGTCGGTTACGTCAACGTCTTATCCCTCCAACTAACGTCCAAGAGCTGACGAATGCGCTGATTCATGAGTGGACGCTTATACCACGTCATGTTATAAGGAACTTGTGTCGATCAATGAATTCCAGGCTACAGGAAGTCATCAGGAGGAATGGGGGCCATACTCGTTATTGAAGTTTTGTGAAACGTCTTCCTACAACTGCTGATTGTGTAAGAACGCTAAATTGATTTTTTGTTTTTGTTTCAAATATAATTTGTTAACATGTTACAAATTAAATTGCTACCAAAATTTTAATTGTCATCTTTGTCATGTCCAAAATATGACCCCTAAAAGTCGTTGTTGCGTTTTCATATCTCGTCAGTGTATATTGTTTTATATTTTCTATTTTGAATGCAATATATGGGTATATTGGAGTTCATTTTTGCATATATTGACCTAAAATTCATATATATTGTGTTATATTTTCCTCTTTGAATGCAATGTATGGGTATATTTGAGTTCATTTTTGAATATATAGAACTAAAATTCATATGTAATAAGTTATATTCACTGTTTTGAATGCAATTAGTGAGGAAAATAGAGTTCACCTATTGATTATATAGACCTAATATACCTAAAGAATATGCACAATTTTCCATTTTGAATGCAATATATGGGTATATTTGAGTTTATTGTTGCATATATTGACCTACAATTCATATATATTGTGTTATATTTTCTATTTTGAATGCAATTACTGAGGAAAATACAGTTCATATGTTGATTGTATGGACCTAATATACCTAAAGAAAATGCACAATTTTCCACTTTGAATGCAATTTATGGGTGTATTAGAGTTCATGTTAGAATATATTGAACTAAAATTCATATGTAATATGTTATATTCACTGTTTTAAATGCAATTAGTGAGGAAAATACAGTTCATATGTTGATTGTATGGACCTAATATACCTAAAGAAAATGCACAATTTTCCACTTTGAATGCAATGTATGGGTGTATTAGAGTTCATGTTAGAATATATTGAACTAAATTTCATATGTAATATGTTATATTCACTGTTTTAAATGCAATTAGTGAGGAAAATACAGTTCATATGTTGATTGTATGGACCTAATATACCTAAAGAATATGCACAATTTTCAACTTTGAATGCAATGTATGGGTATATTTGAGATCATGTTTGAATATATTGAACATAAATTCATATATACATGTAATATGTTATATTCACTTTTTTGAATGCAATTAGTGAGGAAAATAGAGAACACTTATTGATTATATAGACCTAATATACCTAAAGAATATGAACTATTTTCCTCTTTGAATGCAATGTATGGGTATATTTGAGTTCATTTTTGAATATATAGAACTAAAATTCATATGTAATAAGTTATATTCACTGTTTTGAATGCAATTAGTGAGGAAAATAGAGTTCACCTATTGATTATATAGACCTAATATACCTAAAGAATATGCACAATTTTCCATTTTGAATGCAATATATGGGTATATTTGAGTTCATTTTTGCATATATTGACCTAAAATTCATATATATTGTGTTATATTTTCTATTTTGAATGCAATTACTGAGGAAAATACAGTTCATATGTTGATTGTATGGACCTAATATATCTAAAAAAATGCACAATTTTCCACTTTGAATGCAATTTATGGGTGTATTAGAGTTCATGTTAGAATATATTGAACTAAAATTCACATGTAATATGTTATATTCACTGTTTTAAATGCAATTAGTGAGGAAAATACAGTTCATATGTTGATTGTATGGACCTAATATACCTATAGAATATGCACAATTTTCCACTTTGAATGCAATGTATGAGTGTAGTAGAGTTCATTTTTGAATATATAAAACAAAAATTCATATGTAATAAGTTATATTCACTGTTTTGAATGCAATTAGTGAGGAAAATAGAGTTCACCTATTGATTATATAGACCTAATATACCTAAAGAATATGCACAATTTTCCATTTTGAATGCAATATATGGGTATATTTGAGTTCATTTTTGCATATATTGACATAAAATTCATACATATTGTGTTATATTTTCTATTTTGAATGCAATTACTGAGGAAAATACAGTTCATATGTTGATTGTATGGACCTAATATATCAAAAGAAAATGCACAATTTTCCACTTTAAATGCAATTTATGGGTGTATTAGAGTTCATGTTAGAATATATTGAACTAAAATTCATATGTAATATGTTATATTCACTGTTTAAAATGCAATTAGTGAGGAAAATACAGTTCATATGTTGATTGTATGGACCTAATATACCTAAAGAATATGCACAATTTTCAACTTTGAATGCAATGTATGGGTATATTTGAGATCATGTTTGAATATATTGAACATAAATTCATATATACATGTAATATGTTATATTCACTTTTTTGAATGCAATTAGTGAGGAAAATAGAGAACACTTATTGATTATATAGACCTAATATACCTAAAGAATATGAACTATTTTCCTCTTTGAATGCAATGTATGGGTATATTTGAGTTCATTTTTGAATATATAGAACTAAAATTCATATGTAATAAGTTATATTCACTGTTTTGAATGCAATTAGTGAGGAAAATAGAGTTCACCTATTGATTATATAGACCTAATATACCTAAAGAATATGCACAATTTTCCATTTTGAATGCAATATATGGGTATATTTGAGTTCATTTTTGCATATATTGACCTAAAATTCATATATATTGTGTTATATTTTCTATTTTGAATGCAATTACTGAGGAAAATACAGTTCATATGTTGATTGTATGGACCTAATATACCTAAAGAAAATGCACAATTTTCCACTTTGAATGCAATGTATGGGTGTATTAGAGTTCATGTTAGAATATATTGAACTAAATTTCATATGTAATATGTTATATTCACTGTTTTAAATGCAATTAGTGAGGAAAATACAGTTCATATGTTGATTGTATGGACCTAATATACCTAAAGAATATGCACAATTTTCAACTTTGAATGCATTGTATGGGTGTATTAGAGTTCATGTTTGAATATATTGAACTAAAATGCATATGTAATATGTTATATTCACTATTTTAAATGCAATTAGTGAGGAAAATACAGTTCATATGTTGATTGTATGGACCTAATATACCTAAAGAATATGCACAATTTTCCACTTTGAATGCAATGTATGGGTATATTTGAGATCATGTTTGAATATATTGAACATAAATTCATATTTATTCATGTAATATGTTATATTCACTGTTCTGAATGCAATTAGTGAGGAAAATAGAGTTTACCTATTGATTATATAGACCTAATATACCTAAAGAATATGAACTATTTTCCTCTTTGAATGCAATGTATGGGTATATTTGAGTTCATTTTTGAATATATAGAACTAAAATTCATATGTAATAAGTTATATTCACTGTTTTGAATGGAATTAGTGAGGAAAATAGAGTTCACCTATTGATTATATAGACCTAATATACCTAAAGAATATGCACAATTTTCCATTTTGAATGCAATATATGGGTATATTTGAGTTCATTTTTGCATATATTGACCTAAAATTCATATATATTGTGTTATATTTTCTATTTTGAATGCAATTACTGAGGAAAATACAGTTCATATGTTGATTGTATGGACCTAATATATCTAAAGAAAATGCACAATTTTCCACATTGAATGCAATTTATGGGTGTATTAGAGTTCATGTTAGAATATATTGAACTAAAATTCATATGTAATATGTTATATTCACTGTTTTAAATGCAATTAGTGAGGAAAATACAGTTCATATGTTGATTGTATGGACCTAATATACCTAAAGAATATGCACAATTTTCAACTTTGAATGCATTGTATGGGTGTATTAGAGTTCATGTTTGAATATATTGAACTAAATGCATATGTAATATGTTATTTTCACTATTTTAAATGCAATTAGTGAGAAAATTGGGAACACTTATTGATTATATAGACCTCATATACCTAAAGAATATGAACTATTTTCCTCTTTGAATGCAATGTAGGGTATATTTGAGTTCATTTTTGAATATATATAACTAAAATTCATATGTAATAAGTTATATTCACTGTTTTGAATGCAATTAGTGTGGAAAATAGAGTTCACCTATTGATTATATAGACCTAATATACCTAAAGAATATGCACAATTTTCCATTTTGAATGCAATATATGGGTATATTTGAGTTCATTTTTGCATATATTGACCTAAAATTCATATATATTGTGTTATATTTTCTATTTTGAATGCAATATATGGGTATATTGGAGTTCATTTTTTCATATATTGACCTAAAATTCATATATATTTTGTTATATTTTCCTCTTTGAATGCAATGTATGGGTATATTTGAGTTCATTTTTCAACATATAGAACTATAATTCTTATGTAATAAGTTATATTTATTGTTTTGAATGCAATTAGTGAGGAAAATAGAGTTCACCTGTTGATTATATTGACCTAATATACCTAAAGAAGATGCAAAATGTTCCACTTTGAATGCTGTTCATTGGTATATTTGAGTTTATTTTTGCATATACCCCAATGTATCCCTCTCGTTGGGGTATAATTATATCTAGTTTTATATAGTCTGTATTATGGCATTACTTTAGACTCATCGACATGAGTCTTTGTATTTGTCTGTCACCATTCTTATCTCTAGACTTGTAATATAGTCCGCATGTACGTTAACATCAGGGCCCGGAATTATAACGGATACTTAAGTTTCAGGTTTTTGCCGAGTAACAAAGAAAAGTAACGACTACAGTTGCAACATCGGAGAGATATTTGAAATACTTGAAATACAAGCATTTTAATAAGTGTGCGTTTTGACATTTTAGACACCTGTAATCTCAATGACCGGGCTCGCAAACTTTGAGGGGAAAAATCGTGAAGTTACATTTGTATCTGCGCAAGGTGGACGGAGCTCCGAAAAACACGCCGAATTTTAAACATTTAACCGGTTCTCGCTCGTTGGAAATAAAGAAAATACCCTCACTCGTTGGAAATAAACACTTTTGACCATATTATCCGGCTGTATCACGGTATTTGCGGGACCGAATTGTCGGTCCTAGTTATTGTAATGCAAGGCGAAGTGTATATTAGAACCTACCTATAGTTCAGTTTGAATACTTTGAGGTACAGTGAATATAAATTCGTTACATTTTTAGACAACCCTTCATTTAAGCATCTTATGATTTATACTATGAAATACAGAAGGTTAAAAGTGAATAAAAAGAAGAACCACATAACCTTACAGCTTCAAACATGCTAAGGTTTGCTAAAAGAGTTATAAATTAACTTTAAAGATATGAGATGGGTTTGAAAAAATGCAATATCAATTAGATAGTTACACCATAATTCAAGTATTAAATGATTCTGTATAGAATGTTGTAATCATATTAGTATTTAAATTTCATTAATTATTAAGAATTTCAGATATCTAGGCTATATGATCAGATTACTTGAATAATTTGAAGGCTGTAATTACAGTGTCTCATTCGAAATATTGTTATGCTCTGGTCCACAAAAATACAACATGACATATCAGTCAAATTTATATATACAATCTTATATTAACAGTCTTGAATGCAATTAGTGAGGAAAATATAGTTCACCTTTTGATTATATTGACTTAATATACCTAAAGAATATGCACTAATTCCCACTTTCAATGCATTTTATTGGTATATTTGAGTTCATTTTTCCATATATTGACCTAAAATTCAAATATAATGTGTTATATGTACTATTTTGAATGCAATTACTGAGGAAAATACAGTTCACATGTTCATTGCATACACCTAATATACCTAAAGAATATGCACAATTTTCACTTTGAATACAATTTATGGGTCTATTAGAGTTGATGTTTGAATATATTGAACTAAAATTCATATGCAATATGTTATTTTTACAGTTTCAAATGCAATTAGTGAGGAAAAGAGAGTTCACCTGATGATTATATTGACCTATATATACCTAAAGATCATGCAAAATTGTCCACTTTGAATGCAGTTCATTGGTATATTTTAGTTTATTTTTGAATATATTGAATTAAAATTCATATGCAATGAGTTATATTCACTGTTTTTGAATGCAATTAGTGAGGAGAATATAGTTCACCTATTGATTATATAGACCTAATCTACCTAAAGAATATGCACAATTTCCACTTTGAATGGAATAGATGGGTATATTTGAGTTCATTTTTGCATTTATTGACCTAAAATTCATATATATTGTGTTATATTTACTATTTTGAATGCAATTACTGAGGAAAATACAGTTCATATGTTGATTGTATGGACCTAATATACCTAAATAATATGCACAATTTCCACTTTGAATGCAATGTATGGGTGTAGTAGAGTTCAGTTTTGAATATATAAAACTTAAATTCATATGTAATAAGTTATATTCACAGTTTTGAATGCAATCAGTGAGGAAAATAGAGAACACTTATTGATTATATAGACCTCATATACCTAAAGAATATGAACTATTTTCCTCTTTGAATGCAATGTATGGGTATATTTGAGTTCATTTTTGAATATATAGAACTAAAATTCATATATAATAAGTTATATTCACTGTTTTGAATGCAATTAGTGAGGAAAATAGAGTTCACCTATTGATTATATAGACCTAATATACCTACAAGAATATGCACAATTTTCCATTTTGAATGCAATATATGGGTATAGTTGAGTTCATTTTTGCATATATTGACCTAAAATTCATATATATTGTGTTATATTTTCTATTTTGAATGCAATTACTGAGGAAAATACAGTTCATATGTTGATTGTATGGACCTAATATACCTAAAGAAAATGCAACTATTTCCACTTTTAATGCAATTTATGGGTGTATTAGAGTTCATGTTAGAATATATTGAACTAAAATTCATATGTAACATGTTATATTCACTGTTTTAAATGCAATTAGTGTGGAAAATACAGTTCATATGTTGATTGTATGGACCTAATATACCTAAAGAATATGCACAATTTTCAACTTTGAATGCATTGTATGGGTGTATTAGAGTTCATGTTTGAATATATTGAACTAAAATGCATATGTAATATGTTATATTCACTATTTTAAATACAATTAGTGAGGAAAATACAGTTCATATGTTGATTGTATGGACCTAATATACCTAAAGAATATGCACAATTTTCCACTTTGAATGCAATGTATGGGTATATTTGAGATCATGTTTGAATATATTGAACATAAATTCATATGTACATGTAATATGTTATATTCACTGTTTTGAATGCAATCAGTGAGGAAAATAGAGAACACTTATTGATTATATAGACCTCATATACCTAAAGAATATGAACTATTTTCCTCTTTGAATGCAATGTATGGGTATATTTGAGTTCATTTTTGAATATATAGAACTAAAATTCATATGTAATAAGTTATATTCACTGTTTTGAATGCAATTAGTGAGGAAAATCGAGTTCACCTATTGATTATATAGACCTAATATACTAGTACCTAAAGAATATGCACAATTTTCCACTTTGAATGCAATTTATGTGTGTATTAGAGTTCATGTTAGAATATATTGAACTAAAATTCATATGTAATATGTTATTTTCACTGTTTTAAATGCAATTAGTGAGGAAAATACAGTTCATATGTTGATTGTATGGACCTAATTACCTAAAGAATATGCACAATTTTCAACTTTGAATGCATTGTATGGGTGTATTAGAGTTCATGTTTGAATATATTGAACTAAAATGCATATGAATATGTTATAGTCACTATTTAAATGCAAATAGTGAGGAAAATACAGTTATATGTTGATTGTATGAACCTAATATACCTAAAGAATATGCACAATTTTCCACTTTGAATGCAATGTATGGGTATATTTGAGATCATGTTTGAATATATTGAACTTAAATTCATATGTACATGTAATATGTTATATTCACTGTTTTGAATGCAATTAGTGAGGAAAATAGAGTTTACCTATTGATTATATAGACCTAATATACCTAAAGAATATGAACTATTTTCCTCTTTGAATGCAATATATGGGTATGTTTGAGTTCATTTTTGAATATATAGAACTAAAATTCATATGTAATAAGTTATATTCACTGTTTTAAATGCAATTAGTGAGGAAAATAGAGTTCACCTATTGATTATATAGACCTAATATACCTAAAGAATATGCACAATTTTCCATTTTGAATGCAATATATGGGTATATTTGAGTTCATTTTTGCATATATTGACCAAAAATTCATACATATTGTGTTATATTTTCTATTTTGAATGCAATTACTGAGGAAAATACAGTTCATATGTTGATTGTATGGACCTAATATACCTAAGAATATGCACTAATTCCCACTTTCAATGCATTTTATTGGTATATTTGAGTTCATTTTTCCATATATTGACCTAAAATTCAAATATAAAGTGTTACATGTACTATTTTGAATGCAATTACTGAGGAAAATACAGTTCACAAGTTGATTGCATACACCTAATATACCTAAAGAATATGCACAATTTTCCACTTTGAATGCAATTTATGGGTGTATTAGAGTTGATGTTTGAATATATTGAACTAAAATTCATATGCAATATGTTATTTTTACAGTTTTCAAATGCAATTAGTGAGGAAAATAGAGTTCACCTGATGATTATATTGACCTAATATACCTAAAGAACATGCAAAATTGTCCACTCTTGAATGCAGTTCAATGGTATATTTTAGTTTATTTTTGAATATATTGAATTAAAATTCATATGTAATGAGTTATATTCACTGTTTTGAATGCAATTAGTGAGGAGAATATAGTTCACCTATTGATTATATAGACCTAATCTACCTAAAGAATATGCACAATTTCCACTTTGAATGGAATAGATGGGTATATTTGAGTTCATTTTTGCATTTATTGACCTAAATTCATATATATTGTGTAATATTTACTATTTTGAATGCAATTACTGAGGAAAATGACAGTTCATATGTTGATTGTATGGACCTAATATACCTAAATAATATGCAAAATTTCCACTTTGAATGCAATGTATGGGTGTAGTAGAGTTCAGTTTTGAATATATAAACTTAAATTCATATGTAATAAGTTATATTCACAGTTTTGAATGCAATCAGTGAGGAAAATAGAGAACACTTATTGATTATATAGACCATCATATACCTAAAGAATAATATGAACTATTTTCCTCTTTGAATGCAATGTATGGGTATATTTGAGTTCATTTTTGAATATATAGAACTAAAATTCATATATAATAAGTTATATTCACTGTTTTGAATGCAATTAGTGAGGAAAATAGAGTTCACCTATTGATTATATAGACCTAATATACCTAAAGAATATGCACAATTTTCCATTTTGAATGCAATATATGGGTATAGTTGAGTTCATTTTTGCATATATTGACCTAAAATTCATATATATTGTGTTATATTTTCTATTTTGAATGCAATTACTGAGGAAAATACAGTTCATATGTTGATTGTATGGACCTAATATACCTAAAGAAAATGCACAATTTTCCACTTTGAATGCAATTTATGGGTGTATTAGAGTTCATGTTAGAATATATTGAACTAAAATTCATATGTAATATGTTATATTCACTGTTTTAAATGCAATTAGTGTGGAAAATACAGTTCATATGTTGATTGTATGGACCTAATATACCTAAAGAATATGCACAATTTTCAACTTTGAATGCATTGTATGGGTGTATTAGAGTTCATGTTTGAATATATTGAACTAAAATGCATATGTAATATGTTATATTCACTATTCTAAATGCAATTAGTGAGGAAAATACAGTTCATATGTTGATTGTATGGACCTAATATACCTAAAGAATATGCACAATTTTCCACTTTGAATGCAATGTATGGGTATATTTGAGATCATGTTTGAATATATTGAACATAAATTCATATGTACATGTAATATGTTATATTCACTGTTTTGAATGCAATCAGTGATGAAAATAGAGAACTCTTATTGATTATATAGACCTCATATACCTAAAGAATATGAACTATTTTCCTCTTTGAATGCAATGTATGGGTATATTTGAGTTCATTTTTGAATATATAGAACTAAAATTCATATGTAATAAGTTATATTCACTGTTTTGAATGCAATTAGTGAGGAAAATAGAGTTCACCTATTGATTATATAGACCTAATATACCTAAAGAATATGCACAATTTTCCATTTTGAATGCAATATATGGGTATATTTGAGTTCATTTTTGCATATATTGACCTAAAATTCATATATATTGTGTTATATTTTCTATTTTGAATGCAATTACTGAGGAAAATACAGTTCATATGTTGATTGTATGGACCTAATATACCTAAAGAAAGTGCACAATTTTCCACTTTGAATGCAATTTATGGGTGTATTAGAGTTCATGTTAGAATATATTGAACTAAAATTCATATGTAATATGTTATATTCACTGTTTTAAATTCAATTAGTGAGGAAAATACAGTTCATATGTTGATTGTATGGACCTAATATACCTAAAGAATATGCACAATTTTCAACTTTGAATGCATTGTATGGGTGTATTAGAGTTCATGTTTGAATATATTGAACTAAAATGCATATGTAATATGTTATATTCACTATTTTAAATGCAATTAGTGAGGAAAATACAGTTCATATGTTGATTGTATGGACCTAATATACCTAAAGAATATGCACAATTTTCCACTTTGAATGCAATGTATGGGTATATTTGAGATCATGTTTGAATATATTGAACATAAATTCATATGTACATGTAATATGTTATATTCACAGTTTCAAATGCAATTAGTGAGGAAAAGAGAGTTCACCTGATGATTATATTGACCTAATATACCTAAAGAACATGCAAAATTGTCCACTTTGAATGCAGTTCAATGGTATATTTTAGTTTATTTTTGAATATATTGAATTAAAATTCATATGTAATAAGTTATATTCACTGTTTTGAATGCAATCAGTGAGGAAAATAGAGAACACTTATTGATTATATAGACCTCATATACCTAAAGAATATGAACTATTTTCCTCTTTGAATGCAATGTATGGGTATATTTGAGTTCATTTTTGAATATATAGAACTAAAATTAATATGTAATAAGTTATATTCACTGTTTTGAATGCAATTAGTGAGGAAAATAGAGTTCACCTATTGATTATATAGACCTAATATACCTAAAGAATATGCACAATTTTCCATTTTGAATGCAATATATGGGTATATTTGAGTTCATTTTTGCATATATTGACCTAAAATTCATATATATTGTGTTATATTTTCTATTTTGAATGCAATTACTGAGGAAAATACAGTTCATATGTTGATTGTATGGACCTAATATACCTAAAGAATATGCACAATTTTCCACTTTGAATGCAATGTATGGGTGTAGTAGAGTTCAGTTTTGAATATATAAAACTAAAATTCATATGTAATAAGTAATATTCACAGTTTTGAATGCAATCAGTGAGGAAAATAGAGAACACTTATTGATTATATAGACCTCATATACCTAAAGAATATGAACTATTTTCCTCTTTGAATGCAATGTATGGGTATATTTGAGTTCATTTTTGAATATATAGAACTTAAATTCATATGTAATAAGTTATATTCACTGTTTTGAATGCAATTAGTGAGGAAAATAGAGTTCACCTATTGATTATATAGACCTAATATACCTAAAGAATAAGCACAATTTTCCATTTTGAATGCAATATATGGGAATAGTTGAGTTCATTTTTGCATATATTGACCTAAAATTCATATATATTGTGTTATATTTTCTATTTAGAATACAATTACTGAGGAAAATACTGTTCAAATGTTGATTGTATGGACCTAATATACCTAAAGAATATGCACAATTTTCCACTTTGAATGCAATGTATGGGTGTAGTAGAGTTCATTTTTGAATATATAAAACTAAAATTCATATGTAATAAGTTATATTCACTGTTTTGAATGCAATCAGTGAGGAAAATAGAGAACACTTATTGATTATATAGACCTCATATACCTAAAGAATATGAACTATTTTCCTCTTTGAATGCAATGTATGGGTATATTTGAGTTCATTTTTGAATATATAGAACTAAAATTCATATGTAATAAGTTATATTCACTGTTTTGAATGCAATTAGTGAGGAAAATAGAGTTCACCTATTGATTATATAGACCTAATATACCTAAAGAATATGCACAATTTTCCATTTTGAATGCAATATATGGGTATATTTGAGTTCATTTTTGCATATATTGACCTAAAATTCATATATATTGTGTTATATTTTCTATTTTGAATGCAATTACTGAGGAAAATACAGTTCATATGTTGATTGTATGACCTAATATACCTAAAGAAAATGCACAATTTTCCACTTTGAATGCAATTTATGGGTGTATTAGAGTTCATGTTAGAATATATTGAACTAAAATTCATATGTAAAATTTTATATTCACTGTTTTAAATGCAATTAGTGAGGAAAATACAGTTCATATGTTGATTGTATGGACCTAATATACCTAAAGAATATGCACAATTTTCAACTTTGAATGCATTGTATGGGTGTATTAGAGATCATGTTTGAATATATTGAACTAAAATGCATATGTATTATGTTATATTCACTATTTTAAATGCAATTAGTGAGGAAAATACAGTTCATATGTTCATTGTATTGACCTAATATACCTGAAGTATATGCACAATTTTCCACTTTGAATGCAATGTATGGGTATATTTGAGATCATGTTTGAATATATTGAACATAAATTCATATATACATGTAATATGTTATATTCACTGTTTTGAATGCAATTAGTGAGGAAAATAGAGTTTACCTATTGATTATATAGACCTAATATACCTAAAGAATATGAACTATTTTCCTCTTTGAATGCAATGTATGGGTATATTTGAGTTCATTTTGAATATATAGAACTAAATTCATATGTAATAAGTTATATGCACTGTTTTGAATGCAATTAGTAAGGAAAATAGAGTTCACCTATTGATTATATAGACCTAATATACCTAAAGAATATGCACAATTTTCCATTTTGAATGCAATATATGGGTATATTTGAGTTCATTTTTGCATATATTGACCTAAAATTCATATATATTGTGTTATATTTTCTATTTTGAATGCAATTACTGAGGAAAATACAGTTCATATGTTGATTGTATGGACCTAATATATCTAAAGAAAATGCACAATTTTCCACTTTGAATGCAATTTATGGGTGTATTAGAGTTCATGTTAGAATATATTGAACTAAAATTCATATGTAATATGTTATATTCACTGTTTTAAATGCAATTAGTGAGGAAAATACAGTTCATATGTTGATTGTATGGACCTAATATACCTAAAGAATATGCACAATTTTCCACTTTGAATGCAATGTATGGGTGTAGTAGAGTTCATTTTTGAATATATAAAACAAAAATTCATATGTAATAAGTTATATTCACTGTTTTGAATGCAATTAGTGAGGAAAATAGAGTTCACCTATTGATTATATAGACCTAATATACCTAAAGAATATGCACAATTTTCCATTTTGAATGCAATATATGGGTATATTTGAGTTCATTTTTGCATATATTGACCTAAAATTCATACATATTGTGTTATATTTTCTATTTTGAATGCAATTACTGAGGAAAATACAGTTCATATGTTGATTGTATGGACCTAATATACCTAAAGAATATGCACAATTTTCCACTTTGAATGCAATGTATGGGTGTAGTAGAGTTCATTTTTGAATATATAAAACTAAAATTCATATGTAATAAGTTATATTCACTGTTTTGAATGCAATCAGTGAGGACAATAGAGAACACTTATTGATTATATAGACCTCATATACCTAAAGAATATGAACTATTTTCCTCTTTGAATGCAATGTATGGGTATATTTGAGTTCATTTTTGAATATATAGAACTAAAATTCATATGTAATAAGTTATATTCACTGTTTTGAATGCAATTAGTGAGGAAAATAGAGTTCACCTATTGATTATATAGACCTAATATACCTAAAGAATATGCACAATTTTCCATTTTGAATGCAATATATGGGTATATTTGAGTTCATTTTTGCATATATTGACCTAAAATTCATATATATTGTGTTATATTTTCTATTTTGAATGCAATTACTGAGGAAAATACAGTTCATATGTTGATTGTATGGACCTAATATACCTAAAGAAAATGCACAATTTTCCACTTTGAATGCAATTTATGGGTGTATTAGAGTTCATGTTAGAATATATTGAACTAAAATTCATATGTAATATGTTATATTCACTGTTTTAAATGCAATTAGTGAGGAAAATACAGTTCATATGTTGATTGTATGTACCTAATATACCTAAAGAATATGCACAATTTCAACTTTGAATGCATTGTATGGGTGTATTAGAGTTCATGTTTGAATATATTGAACTAAAATGCATATGTAATATGTTATATTCACTATTTTAAATGCAATTAGTGAGGAAAATACAGTTCATATGTTGATTGTATGGACCTAATATACCTAAAGAATATGCACAATTTTCCACTTTGAATGCAATGTATGGGTATATTTGAGATCATGTTTGAATATATTGAACATAAATTCATATGTACATGTAATATGTTATATTCACTGTTTTGAATGCAATTAGTGAGGAAAATAGAGTTTACCTATTGATTATATAGACCTAATATACCTAAAGAATATGAACTATTTTCCTCTTTGAATGCAATGTATGGGTATATTTGAGTTCATTTTTGAATATATAGAACTAAAATTCATATGTAATAAGTTATATTCACTGTTTTGAATGCAATTAGTGAGGAAAATAGAGTTCACCTATTGATTATATAGACCTAATATACCTAAAGAATATGCACAATTTTCCACTTTGAATCCAATGTATGGGTGTAGTAGAGTTCATTTTTGAATATATAAAACTAAAATTCATATGTAATAAGTTATATTCATTGTTTTGAATGCAATCAGTGAGGAAAATAGAGAACACTTATTGATTATATAGACCTCATATACCTAAAGAATATGAACTATTTTCCTCTTTGAATGCAATGTATGGGTATATTTGAGTTCATTTTTGCATATATTGACCTAAAATTCATATATATTGTGTTATACTTTCTATTTTGAATGCAATTACTGAGGAAAATACAGTTCATATGTTGATTGTATGGACCTAATATACCTAAAGAATATGCACAATTTTCAACTTTGAATGCATTGTATGGGTGTATTAGAGTTCATGTTTGAATATATTGAACTAAATGCATATGTAATATGTTATTTTCACTATTTTAAATGCAATTAGTGAGAAAATTGGGAACACTTATTGATTATATAGACCTCATATACCTAAAGAATATGAACTATTTTCCTCTTTGAATGCAATGTATGGGTATATTTGAGTTCATTTTTGAATATATAGAACTAAAATTCATATGTAATAAGTTATATTCACTGTTTTGAATGCAATTAGTGAGGAAAATAGAGTTCACCTATTGATTATATAGACCTAATATACCTAAAGAATATGCACAATTTTCCATTTTGAATGCAATATATGGGTATATTTGAGTTCATTTTTGCATATATTGACCTAAAATTCATATATATTGTGTTATATTTTCTATTTTGAATGCAATTACTGAGGAAAATACTGTTCATATGTTGATTGTATGGACCTAATATACCTAAAGAAAATGCACAATTTTCCACTTTGAATGCAATGTATGGGTGTATTAGAGTTCATGTTAGAATATATTGAACTAAATTTCATATGTAATATGTTATATTCACTGTTTTAAATGCAATTAGTGAGGAAAATACAGTTCATATGTTGATTGTATGGACCTAATATACCTAAAGAATATGCACAATTTTCCACTTTGAATGCAATGTATGGGTATATTTGAGATCATGTTTGAATATATTGAACATAAATTCATATATACATGTAATATGTTATATTCACTGTTTTGAATGCAATTAGTGAGGAAAATAGAGTTTACCTATTGATTATATAGACCTAATATACCTAAAGAATATGAACTATTTTCCTCTTTGAATGCAATGTATGGGTATATTTGAGTTCATTTTTGAATATATAGAACTAAAATTCATATGTAATAAGTTATATTCACTGTTTTGAATGCAATTAGTGACGAAAATAGAGTTCACCTATTGATTATATAGACCTAATATACCTAAAGAATATGCACAATTTTCCATTTTGAATGCAATATATGGGTATATTTGAGTTCATTTTTGCATATATTGACCTAAAATTCATATATATTGTGTTATATTCACTGTTTTAAATGCAATTAGTGAGGAAAATACAGTTCATATGTTGATTGTATGGACCTTATATATCTAAAGAAAATGCACAATTTTCCACTTTGAATGCAATTTATGGGTGTATTAGAGTTCATGTTTGAATATATTGAACTAAAATGCATATGTAATATGTTATATTCACTGTTTTGAATGCAATTAGTGAGGAAAATAGAGTTCACCTATTGTTCATATATAGTTCATATGTTGATTGTATGGACCTAATATACCTAAGGAATATGCACAATTTTCCACTTTGAATGCAATGTATGGGTATATTTGAGATCATGTTTGAATATATTGAACTTAAATTCATATGTACATGTAATATGTTATATTCACTGTTTTGAATGCAATTAGTGAGGAAAATAGATTTTACCTATTGATTATATAGACCTAATATACCTAAAGAATATGAACTATTTTCCTCTTTGAATGCAATGTATGGGTATATTTGAGTTCATTTTTGAATATATAGAACTAAAATTCATATGTAATAAGTTATATTCACTGTTTTGAATGCAATTAGTGAGGAAAATAGAGTTCACCTATTGATTATATAGACCTTATATACCTAAAGAATATGCACAATTTTCCATTATGAATGCAATATATGGGTATATTTGAGTTCATTTTTGCATATATTGACCTAAAATTCATATATATTGTGTTATATTTTCTATTTTGAATGCAATTACTGAAGAAAATACAGTTCATATGTTGATTGTATTGACCTAATATACCTAAAGAAAATGCACAATTTTCCACTTTGAATGCAATTTATGGGTGTATTAGAGTTCATGTTAGAATATATTGAACTAAAATTCATATGTAATATGTTATATTCACTGTTTTAAATGCAATTAGTGAGGAAAATACAGTTCATATGTTGATTGTATGGACCTAATATACATAAAGAATATGCACAATTTTCCACTTTGAATGCAATTTATGGGTGTATTAGAGTTCATGTTTGAATATATTGAACTAAAATGCATATGTAATATGTTATATTCACTATTTTAAATGCAATTAGTGAGGAAAATACAGTTCATATGTTGATTGTATGGACCTAATATACCTAAAGAATATGCAAAATTTTCCACTTTGAATGCAATGTATGGGTATATTTGAGATCATGTTTGAATACAGTGAACTTAAATTCATATGTACATGTAATATGTTATATTCACTGTTTTGAATGCAATTAGTGAGGAAAATAGAGTTTACCTATTGATTATATAGCCCTAATATACCTAAAGAATATGAACTATTTTCCTCTTTGAATGCAATGTATGGGTATATTTGAGTTCATTTTAAAATATAGAGAACTAAAATTCATATGTAATAAGTTATATTCACTGTATTGAATGCAATTAGTGAGGAAAATAGAGTTCACCTATTGATTATATTGACCTAATATACCTAATGAATATGCAAAATTTTCCACTTTGAATGCAGTTCATTGGTATATTTTAGTTTATTTTTTGAATATTTTGAACTAAAATTCATATGTAATAAGTTTTATTCACTGCTTTGAATGCAATTAGTGAGGAAAATAGAGTTCACCTATTGATTATATAGACCTAATATACCTAAAGAATATGCACAATTTTCCATTTTGATTGCAATATATGGGTATATTTGAGTTAATTTTTGCATATATTGACCTACAATTCATATATATTGTGTTATATTTTCTATTTTGAATGCAATTACTGAGGAAAATACAGTTCATATGTTGATTGTATGGACCTAATATAACTAAAGAAAATGCACAATTTTCAACTTTGAATGCAATTTATGGGTGTATTAGAGTTCTTGTTAGAATATATTGAACTAAAATTCATATGTAATATGTTATATTCACTGTTTTAAATGCAATTAGTTAGGAAAATACAGTTCATATGTTGATTGTATGGACCTAATATACCTAAAGAATATGCACAATTTTCCACTTTGAATGCAATGTATGGGTATATTTGAGATCAAGTTTGAATATATTGAACATAAATTCATTTGTACATGTAATATGTTATATTCACTGTTTTGAATGCAATTAGTGAGGAAAATAGAGTTTACCTATTGATTATATAGACCTAATATACCTAAAGAATATGAACTATTTTCCTCTTTGAATGCAATGTATGGGTATATTTGAGTTCATTTTTGAATATATAGAACTAAAATTCATATGTAATAAGTTATATTCACTGTTTTGAATGCAATTAGTGAGGAAAATAGAGTTCACCTATTGATTATATAGACCTAATATACCTAAAGAATATGCACAATTTTCCATTTTGAATGCAATATATGGGTATATTTGAGTTCATTTTTGCATATATTGACCTAAAATTCATATATATTGTGTTATATTTTCTATTTTGAATGCAATTACTGATGAAAATACAGTTCATATGTTGATTGTATGGACCTAATATACATAAAGAAAATGCAAAATTTCTCATTTTAAATGCAATTTATGGGTGTATTAGAGTTCATGTTTGAATATATTGAACTAAAATGCATATGTAATATGTTATATTCACTATTTTAAATGCAATTAGTGAGGAAAATACAGTTCATATGTTGATTGTATGGACCTCATATACCTAAAGAATATGCACAATTTTCCACTTTGAATGCAATGTATGGGTATATTTGAGATCATGTTTGAATATATTGAACTTAAATTCATATGTACATGTAATATGTTATATTCACTGTTTTGAATGCAATTAGTGAGGAAAATAGAGTTTACCTATTGATTATATAGACCTAATATACCTAAAGAATATGAACTAGTTTCCTCTTTGAATGCAATGTATGGGTATATTTGTGTTCATTTTTGAATATATAGAACTAAAATTCATATGTAATAAGTTATATTCACTGTTTTGAATGCAATTAGTGAGGAAAATAGAGTTCACCTGTTGATTATATTGACCTAATATACCTAAAGAAGATGCAAAATGTTCCACTTTGAATGCTGTTCATTGGTATATTTGAGTTTATTTTTGCATATACCCCAATGTATACCTCTCGTTGGGGTATAATTATATCTAGTTTTATATAGTCTGTATTATGGCATTACTTTAGACTCATCGACATGAGTCTTTGTATTTGTCTGTCACCATTCTTATCTCTAGACTTGTAATATAGTCCGCATGTACGTTAACATCAGGGCCCGGAATTATAACGGATACTTAAGTTTCAGGTTTTTGCCGAGTAACAAAGAAAAGTAACGACTACAGTTGCAACATCGGAGAGATATTTGAAATACTTGAAATACAAGTATTTTAATAAGTGTGCGTTTTGACATTTTAGACACCTTTAATCTCAATGACCGGGCTCGCAAACTTGGAGGGAAAAAATCGTGAAGTTACATTTGTATCTGCGCAAGGTGGACTGAGCTCCGAAAAACACGCCGAATTTTAAACATTTAACCGGTTCTCACTCGTTGGAAATAAAGAAAATACCCTCACTCGTTGGAAATAAACACTTTTGACCATATTATCCGGCTGTATCACGGTATTTGCGGGGCCGAATTGTCGGTCCTAGTTATTGTAATGCAAGGCGAAGTGTATATTAGAACCTACCTATAGTTCAGTTTGAATACTTTGAGGTACAGTGAATATAAATTCGTTACATTTTTAGACAACCCTTCATTTAAGCATCTTATGATTTATACTATGAAATACAGAAGGTTAAAAGTGAATAAAAAGAAGAACCACATTACCTTACAGCTTCAAACATGCTAAGGTTTGCTAAAAGAGTTATAAATTAACTTTAAAGATATGAGATGGGTTTGAAAAAAAGCAATAGCAATTAGATGGTTACACCATAATTCAAGTATTAAATGATTCTGTATAGAATGTTGTAATCATATTAGTATTTAAATTTCATTAATTATTAAGAATTTCAGATATCTAGACTATATGATCAGATTACTTGAATAATTTGAAGGCTGTAATTACAGTGTCTCATTCGAAATATTGTTATGCTCTGGTCCCTAAAAATAAAACATGACATATCAGTCAAATTTATATATACAATCTTATATTAACAGTCTTGAATGCAATTAGTGAGGAAAATATAGTTCACCTTTTGATTATATTGACTTAATATACCTAAAGAATATGCACTTAATCCCACTTTCAATGCATTTTATTGGTATATCTGAGTTCATTTTTCCATATATTGACCTAAAATTCAAATATAATGTGTTATATGTACTATTTTGAATGCAATTACTGAGGAAAATACAGTTCACATGTTGATTGCATACATCTAATATACCTAAAGAATATGCACAATTTTCCACTTTGAATGCAATTTATGGGTGTATTAGAGTTGATGCTTGAATATATTGAACTAAAATTCATATGCAATATGTTATTTTTACAGTTTCAAATGCAATTAGTGAGGAAAAGAGAGTTCACCTGATGATTATATTGACCTAATATACCTAAAGAACATGCAAAATTGTCCACTTTGAATGCAGTTCATTGGTATATTTTAGTTTATTTTTGAATATATTGAACTAAAATTCATATATAATAAGTTATATTCACAGTTTTGATTGCAATTAGTGAGGAAAATAGAGTTCTCTTATTGATTATATAGACCTAATATACCTGAAGAATATGCACAATTTTCAACTTTGAATGCAATTTATGGGTATTTTTGAGTTCATTTTTGAACATATTGAACTAAATTTCATATGTGCATGTAATATGTTATATTCTCTGTTTTGAATGCAATTAGTGAGGAAAATAGAGTTCACCTATTGATTATATAGACCTAATATACCTAAAGAATATGCACAATTTTCCATTTTGAATGCAATATATGGGTATATTTGACTTCATTTTTGCATATATTGAACTAAAATTCATATGTAATATGTTATATTCACTGTTTAAAATGCAATTAGTGAGGAAAATACAGTTCATATGTTGATTGTATGGACCTAATATACCTAAAGAATATGCACAATTTTCCACTTTGAAAGCATTGTATGGGTGTATTAGAGTTCATGTTTGAATATATTGAACTAAAATGCATATGTAATATGTTATATTCACTATTTTAAATGCAACTAGTGAGGAAAATACAGTTCATATGTTGGTTGTATGGACCAAATATACCTAAAGAATATGCACAATTTTCAACTTTGAATGCATTGTATGGGTGTATTAGAGTTCATGTTTGAATATATAGAACTAAAATTCATATGTAATAAGTTATATCCACTGTTTTGAATGCAATTAGTGAGGAAAATAGTGTTCACCTATTGATTATATAGACCTAATATACCTGAAGAATATGCACAATTTTCAACTTTGAATGCAATTTATGGGTATTTTTGAGTCTATTTTTGAACATATTGAACTAAATTTCATATGTGCATGTAATATGTTAAATTCTCTGTTTTGAATGCAATTAGTGAGGAAAATATAGTTCACCTATTGATTATATTGACCTAATATACCTAATGAATATGCAAAATTTTCCACTTTGAATGCAGTTCATTGGTATATTTTAGTTTATTTTTGAATATTTTGAACTAAAATTCATATGCAATAAGTTTTATTCATTGCTTTGAATGCAATTAGTGAGGAAAATAGAGTTCACCAATTGTTTATATAGACCTAATATACCTGAAGAATATGCACAATTTTCAACTTTGAATGCAATTTATGGGTATTTTTGAGTTCATTTTTGAACATATTGAACTAAATTTCATATGTGCATGTAATATGTTATATTCTCTGTTTTGAATGCAATTAGTGAGGAAAATAGAGTTCACCTATTGATTATATTGACCTAATATACCTAAAGAATATGCACAATTTTCCATTTTGAATGCAATATATGGGTATATTGGAGTTCATTTTTGCATATATTGACCTGAAATTCATATATATTGTGTTATATTTACTATTTTGAATGCAATTACTGAGGAAAATACAGTTCATATGGTGATTGTATGGACCTAACATACCTAACGAATATGCACAATTTTCCACTTTGAATGCAATGTATGGGTGTAGTAGAGTTCATTTTTGAATATATAAAACAAAAATTCATATGTAATAAGTTATATTCACAGTTTTGAATGCAATCAGTGATGAAAATAGAGAACACTTATTGATTATATAGACCTCATATACCTAAAGAATATGAACTATTTTCCTCTTTGAATGCAATGTATGGGTATATTTGAGTTCATTTTTGAATATATAGAACTTAAATTCATATGTAATAAGTTATATTCACTGTTTTAAATGCAATAAGTGAGGAATATACAGTTCATATGTTGATTGTATGGACCTAATATACCTAAGGAATATGCAAAATTTTCCACTTTGAATGCAGTTCATTGGTATATTTTAGTTTATTTTTGAATATTTTGAACTAAAATTCATATGCAATAAGTTTTATTCATTGCTTT
>JASFXZ010000038.1:4746833-4939032 GCA_032209605.1 Mactromeris polynyma | reverse complement strand
ACTGACTCTGACTGACCCTGACTGGCTCTGACTGACTCTGAAATGGATATATTGCACAGCTGAAGACATTTTTGTCGATGGATTGGGTAGGTCTTTAAGTCCTGAGAAAATGAGCGAAATCGGAGAGAAGTATTTTTTTTTCAGAAAAATGAAATTCTCGTAAGGGTCCCTCCTTACGTGATTTTTAGCGTAAACTGTTTTCTCGAAAGTATGTCAAGTAATACATCATTTTGTTCGTCTTGATGCCAACTATTGAAATATATATATATGTGTATACTTGCATCTAAATCTACGGCTTATGCTCCCCCTGACTGACTCTGACTGACTCTGACTGGCTCTGACTGACTCTGAAATGGATATATTGCATAGCTGAAGACATTTTTGTCGATGGATTGGGTAGGTCTTTAAGTCCTGAGAAAATGAGCGAATCGGAGAGAAATATTTTTTTTCAGAAAAATGAAATTCTCGTAAGGGTCCCCCCTTACGTGATTTTCTAGCGTAAACTTTTTTCTCGAAAGTATGTCAAGGTAATACATCATTTTGTTCGTCTTGATGCCAACTATTTGAAATATATATATAGTGTGTATACTTGCATCTAAATCTACGGCTTATGCTCCCCCTGACTGACTCTGACTGACTCTGACTGTGGCTCTGACTGACTCTGAAATGGATATATGCATAGCTGAAGACATTTTTGTCGATGGATTGGGTAGGTCTTTAAGTCCTGAGAAAATGAGCGAAATCGGAGAGAAATATTTTTTTTCAGAAAAATGAAATTGTCGTAAGGGTCCCCCCTTACGTGATTTTTAGCGTAAACTTTTTTCTCGAAAGTATGTCAAGTAATACATCATTTTGTTCGTCTTGATGCCAACTATTGAAATATATATATATGTGTATAACTTGTATTTAAATCTACGGCTTATGCTCCCCCTGACTGACTCTGTCTGACTCTGACTGGCTCTGACTGACTCTGAAATGGATATATTGCATAGCTGAAGACATTTTTGTCGATGGAATTGGGTAGGTCTTTAAGTCCTGAGAAAAGGAGCGAAATCGGAGAGAAATAAAAAAAATCAGGAAAAATGAAATTCTCTTAAGGGTCCCCCCCTTACGTGATTTTTAGCGTAAACTTTTTTCTCGAAAGTATGTCAAGTAATACATCATTTTGTTCGTCTTAATGCCCAACTATTGAAATATATATATATGTGTATACTTGCATCTAAATCTACGGCTTATGCTCCCCCTGACTGACTCTGACTGACCCTGACTGGCTCTGACTGACTCTGAAATAGATATATTGCATAGCTGAAGACATTTTTGTCGATGGATTGGGTAGGTCTTTAAGTCCTGAGAAAATGAGCGAAATCGGAGAGAAATAATTTTTTTCAGAAAATGAAATTCTCGTAAGGGTCCCCCCCTACGTGATTTTTAGCGTA
The DNA here is from genome assembly GCA_032209605.1 of Mactromeris polynyma. Taxonomy (NCBI): domain Eukaryota; kingdom Metazoa; phylum Mollusca; class Bivalvia; order Venerida; family Mactridae; genus Mactromeris; species Mactromeris polynyma. The sequence goes on along the minus strand of JASFXZ010000038.1, from coordinate 4,937,596 downwards.
AACTTTTTTCTCGAAAGTATGCCAAGTAATACATCATTTTGTTCGTCTTGATGCCAACTATTGAAATATATATATATGTGTGTATACTTGCATTTAAATCTACGGCTTATGCTCCACCTGACTGACTCTGGACTGACTCTGACTGGCTCTGACTGACTCTGAAATGGATATATTGCATAGCTGAAGACATTTTTGTCGATGGATTGGGTAGGTCTTTAAGTCCTGAGAAAAGGAGCGAAATCGGAGATGAAATAAAAAAAATCAGAAAAATGAAATTCTCGTAAGGGTCCCCCCCTTACGTGATTTTTAGCGTAAACTTTTTTCTCCGAAAGTATGTCAAGTAATACATCATTTTGTTCGTCTTGATGCCAACTTTGAAATATATATATATGTGTTATACTTGCATCTAAATCTACGGCTTATGCTCCCCCTGACTTGACTCTGACTGACCCTGACTGGCTCTGACTGACTCTAAAAATGGATATATTGCACAGCTGAAGACATTTTTGACGATGGATTGGGTAGGTCTTTAAGTCGTGAGAAAATGAGCGAAATCGGAGAGAAATATTTTTTTTCAGAAAATGAAATTCTCGTAAGGGTCCCCCCTTACGTGATTTTTAGCATAAAACTTTTTTCTCGAAAGTATGTCAAGTAATACATCATTTTGTTCGTCTTGATGCCAACTATTGAAATATATATATATGTGTATACTTGCATCTAAATCTACGGCTTATGCTCCCCCTGACTGACTCTGACTGACTCTGACTGGCTCTGACTTGACTCTGAAATGGATATATTGCATAGCTGAAGACATTTTTGTCGATGGATTGGGGTAGGTCTTTAAGTCCTGAGAAAATGAGCGAAATCGAGAGAAATATTTTTTTTTCAGATAATGAAATTCTCGTAAGGGTCTACTGTCGTTTGACGTATTTTAGGGGTGATTTTGCTCGAAGTAATTGTTCAAGTAAGTTCATTTTTGTTCGTCTTGATGCCAACTATTGAAATATATATATGTGAATATGATACTTGCAATCTAAATCTACGGCTTATGCTCCCCTGACTGACTCTGACTGACTCTGACTGGGCTCTGACTGACTCTGAAATGGATATATTGCATAGCTGAAGACATTTTTGTCGATGGATTGGGTAGGTCTTTAAGTCATGAGAAATTGAGAGAAATTTTTTGAGAGAAATATGTTTTTTCAGAAAAATCGAAGATTCTTTAGGTCGTACTACGTGTTTTTCGCGAAAATGTATGGTGCAAGTTAGTACATCTTTTTGAATCGTCTTGATGCCAACTATTGAAATATATATATATGTGTGTATACTTGGATCTAAATCTACGGCTTTATGCTCCCCCCTGGACTAGACTCTGACTGACTCTGACTGGCTCTGACTGACTCAGAAATGGATATATTGCATAGCTGAAGACATTTTTGTCGATGGATTGGGTAGGTCTTTAAGTCCCTGAGAAAAGGAGCGAAATCGGAGAGAAATATTTTTTTTCCAGAAAAATGAAATTCTCGTAAGGGTCCCCCCTTACGTGATTTTTAGCGTAAACTTTTTTCTCGAAAGTATGTCAAGTAATACATCATTTTGTTCGTCTTGATGCCAACTATTGAAATATATATATTATGTGTATACTTGCATCTAAATCTACGGCTTATGCTCCCCCTGACTGACTCTGACTGACTCTGACTGGCTCTGACTGACTCTGAAATGGATATATTGCATAGCTGAAGACATTTTGTCGATGGATTGGGTAGGTCTTTAAGTCCTGAGAAAAGGAGCGAAATCGGAGAGAAATAAAAAAAAAATCAGAAAAATGAAATTCTCGTAAGGGTTCCCCCTTACGTGATTTTTAGCGTAAACTTTTTTCTCGAAAGTATGTCAAGTAATACATCATTTTGTTCGTCTTGATGCCAACTATTGAAATATATATATATATGTGTATACTTGCATCTAAATCTACGGCTTATGCTCCCCTCTGACTGACTCTGACTGACTCTGACTGGCTCTGACTGACTCTGAAATGGATATATTGCACAGCTGAAGACATTTTTGTCGATGGATTGGGTAGGTCTTTAAGTCCTGAGAAAATGAGCGAAATCGGAGAGAAATATTTTTTTTTCAGAAAAATGAAATTCTCGTAAGGGTCCCCCCTTACGTGATTTTTAGCGTAAACTTTTTTCTCGAAAGTATGTCAAGTAATACATCATTGTGTTCGTCTTGATGCCAACTATTGAAATATATATATATGTGTATACTTGCATCTAAATCTACGGCTTATGCTCCCCCTGACTGACTCTGACTGACTCTGACTGGCTCTGACTGGCTCCGACTGACTCTGAAATGGATATATTGCTTAGCTGAAGACATTTTTGGTCGATGGATTGGGTAGGTCTTTAAGTCCTGAGAAAATGAGCGAAATCCGGAGAAAATATTTTTTTTCAGAAAAATGAAATTCTCCTAAGGGTCCCCCCTTACGTGATTTCTAACGTAAACTTTTTTCTCGAAAGTATGTCAAGTAATACCTCATTTTGTTCGTCTTGATGCCAACTATTGAAATATATATATATGTGTATACTTTGCATCTAAATCTACGGCTTATGCTCCCCCTGAATGACTCTGACTGACCCCTGACTGGCTCCTGACTGACTCTGAAATGGATATATTGCACAGCTGAAGACATTTTTGTCGATGGATTGGGTAGGTCTTTAAGTCCTGAGAAAATGAGCGAAATCGGAGAGAAGTTTTTTTTTTCAGAAAAATGAAATTCTCGTAAGGGTCCCCACCTTACGTGATTTTTAGCGTAAACTTTTTTCTCGAAAGTATGTCAAGTAATACATCATTTTGTTCGTCTTGATGCCAACTATTGAAATATATATATATGTGTATACTTGCATTTAAATCTACGGCTTATGCTCCCCCCTGACTGACTCTGACTGACTCTGACTGGCTCTGACTGACTCTGAAATGGATATATTGCATAGCTGAAGACATTTTTGTCGATGGATTGGGTAGGTCTTTAAGTCCTGAGAAAAGGAGCGAAATCGGAGAGAAATAAAAAAATCAGAAAAAATGAAATTCTCTTAAGGGTCCCCCCGTTACGTGATTTTTAGCGTAAACTTTTTTCTCGAAAGTATGTCAAGTAATACATCATTTTGTTCGTCTTGATGCCAACTTTGAAATATATATATATGTGTATACTTGCATCTAAATCAACGGCTTATGCTCCCCTGACTGACTCTGACTGACCCTGACTGGCTCTGACTGACTCTGAAATGGATATATTGCACAGCTGAAGGACATTTTTGTCGATGGATTGGGTAGGTCTTTAAGTCCTGAGAAAATGAGCGAAATCGGACAGAAGTATTTTTTTTTCAGAAAAATGAAATTCTCGTAAGGGGTCCCCCCTTACGTGATTTTTAGCGTAAACTTTTTTCTCGAAAGTAATGTCAAGTAATACATCATTTTGTTCGTCTTGATGCCAACTATTGAAATATATATATATGTGTATACTTGCATCTAAATCTACGGCTTATGCTCCCCTGACTGACTCTGACTGACTCTGACTGGCTCTGACTGACTCTGAAATGGATATATTGCATAGCTGAAGACATTTTTGTCGATGGATTGGGTAGGTCTTTAAGTCCTGAGAAAATGAGCGAAATCGGAGGAGAAATATTTTTTTTCAGAAAAATGAAATTCTCCTAAGGGTCCCCCCTTACGTGATTTTTAGCGTAAACTTTTTTTCTCGAAAGTATGTCAAGTAATACATCATTTTGTTCGTCTTGATGCCAACTATTGAAATATATATATATGTGTATAGTTGCATCTAAATCTACGGCTTATGCTCCCCCTGACTGACTCTGACTGACTCTGACTGGCTCCGACTGACTCTGAAATGGATATATTGCTTAGCTGAAGACATTTTTGTCGATGGATTTGGGTAGGTCTTTAAGTCCTGAGAAAATGAGCGAAATCGGAGAAAATATTTTTTTTTCAGAAAAATGAAATTCTCCTAAGGGTCCCCCCCTTACGTGATTTTTAACGTAAACTTTTTTCTCGAAAGTATGTCAAGTAATACATCATTTTGTTCGTCTTGATGCCAAACTATTGAAATATATATATATGTGTATACTTGCATCTAAATCTACGGCTTATGCTCCCCCTGACTGACTCTGACTGACCCTGACTGGCTCTGACTGACTCTGAAATGGATATATTGCATAGCTGAAGACATTTTTGTCGATGGATTGGGTAGGTCTTTAAGTCCTGAGAAAATGAGCCGAAATCGGAGAGAGAAATATTTTTTTTCAGAAAAATGAAATTCTCGTAAGGTGTCCCCCCTTACGTGATTTTTAGCGTAAACTTTTCTCTCGAAAGTATGTCAAGTAATACATCATTTTGTTCGTCTTGATGCCAACTATTGAAATATATATACTATGTGTATACTTGCATCTAAATCTACGGCTAATGCTCCCCCTGACTGACTCTGACTGGACTCTGACTGGCTCCGACTGACTCTGAAATGGATATATTGCTTAGCTGAAGACATTTTTGTCGATGGATTGGGTAGGTCTTTAAGTCCTGAGAAAATGAGCGAAATCGGAGAAAATATTTTTTTTCAGAAAAATGAAATTCTCCTAAGGGTCCCCCCTTACGTGATTTTTAACGTAAACTTTTTTCTCGAAAGTATGTCAAGTAATACATCATTTTGTTCGTCTTGATGCCAACTATTGAAATATATATATATGTGTATACTTGCATCTAAATCTACGGCTTATGCTCCCCCCTGACTGACTCTGACTGACCCTGACTGGCTCTGACTGACTCTGAAATGGATATATTGCACAGCTGAAGACATTTTTGTCGATGGATTGGGTAGGTCTTTAAGTCCTGAGAAAATGAGCGAAATCGGAGAGAAATATTTTTTTTCAGAAAAATGAAATTCTCGTAAGGGTCCCCCCTTACGTGATTTTTAGCGTAAACTTTTTTCTCGAAAGTATGTCAAGTTAATACATCATTTTGTTCGTCTTGATGCCAACTATTGAAATATATATATATGTGTATACTTGCATCTAAATCTACGGCTTATGCTCCCCCCTGACTGACTCTGACTGACTCTGACTGGCTCTGACTGACTCTGAAATGGATATATTGCACTAGCTGAAGACATTTTTGTCGATGGATTGGGTAGGTCTTTAAGTCCTGAGAAAATGAGCGAAATCGGAGAGAAATATTTTTTTTCAGAAAAATGAAATTCTCTTAAGGGTCCCCCCTTACGTGATTTTTAGCGTAAACTTTTTTCTCGAAAGTATGTCAAGTAACTACATCATTGTGTTCGTCTTGATGCCCAACTATTGAAATATATATATATGTGTTATACTTGCATCTAAATCTACGGCTTATGCTCCCCCCCTGACTGACTCTGACTGACTCTGACTGGCTCTGACTGACTCTGAAATGGATATATTGCATAGCTGAAGACATTTTTGTCGATGGATTGGGTAGGTCTTTAAGTCCCGAGAAAATGAAGCGAAATCGGAGAGAAATATTTTTTTTCAGAAAATGAAATTCTCGTAAGGGTCCCCCCTACGTGATTTTTAGCGTAAACTTTTTTCTCGAAAGTATGCCAAGTAATACATCATTTTGTTCGTCTTGATGCCAACTATTGAAATATATATATATGTGTATACTTGCATTTAAATCTACGGCTTATGCTCCCCCTGACTGACTCTGTCTGACTCTGACTGGCTCTGACTGACTCTGAAATGGATATATTGCATAGCTGAAGACATTTTTGTCGATGGATTGGGTAGGTCTTTAAGTCCTGAGAAAAGGAGCGAAATCGGAGAGAAATAAAAAAAATCAGAAAAATCAAATTCTCTTAAGGGTCCCCCCTTACGTGATTTTTAGCGTAAACTTTTTTCTCGAAAGTATGTCAAGTAATACATCATTTTGTTCGTCTTGATGCCAACTATTGAAATATATATATATGTGTATACTTGCATCTAAATCTACGGCTTATGCTCCCCCTGACTGACTCTGACTGACCCTGACTGGCTCTGACTGACTCTGAAATGGATATATTGCATAGCTGAAGACATTATTGTCGATGGATTTGGGTAGGTCTTTAAGTCCTGAGAAAATGAGCGAGATCGGAGAGAAATATTTTTTTTCAGAAAATGAAATTCTCGTAAGGGTCCCCCCTACGTGATTTTTTAGCGTAAACTTTTTTCTCGAAAGTATGCCAAGTAATACATCATTTTGTTCGTCTTGATGCCAACTATTGAAATATATATATATGTGTATACTTGCATTTAAATCTACGGCTTATGCTCCCCCTGACTGACTCTGACTGACTCTGACTGGCTCTGACTGACTCTGAAATGGATATATTGCATAGCTGAAGACATTTTTGTCGATGGATTGGGTAGGTCTTTAAGTCCTGAGAAAATGAGCGAAATCGGAGAGAAATATTTTTTTTCAGAAAAATAAAATTCTCGTAAGGGTCCCCCCTTACGTGATTTTTAGCGTAAACTTTTTTTCTCGAAAGTATGTCAAGTAATACATCATTTTGTTCGTCTTGAAGCCAACTATTGAAATATATATATATTGTGTATACTTGCATCTAAATCTACGGCTTATGCTCCCCCTGACTGACTTGACTGACTCTGACTGGCTCTGACTGACTCTGAAATGGATATATTGCATAGCTGAAGACATTTTTGTCGATGGATTGGGTAGGTCTTTAAGTCCTGAGAAAATGAGCGAAATCGGAGAGAAATATTTTTTTTCAGAAAAATGAAATTCTCCTAAGGGTCCCCCCTTACGTGATTTTTAGCGTAAACTTTTTTCTCGAAAGTATGTCAAGTAATACATCATTTTGTTCGTCTTGATGCCAACTATTGAAATATATATATATGTGTATAGTTGCATCTAAATCTACGGCTTATGCTCCCCCTGACTGACTCTGACTGACTCTGACTGGCTCTGACTGACTCTGAAATGGATATATTGCATTGCTGAAGACATTTTTGTCGATGGATTGGGTAGGTCTTTAAGTCCTGAGAAAATGAGCGAAATCGGAGAAAATATTTTTTTTCAGAAAATGAAATTCTCCTAAGGGTCGCCCCTTACGTGATTTTTAGCGTAAACTTTTTTCTCGAAAGTATGTCAAGTAATACATCATTTTGTTCGTCTTGATGCCAACTATTGAAATATATTTATATGTGTATACTTGCATCTAAATCTACGGCTTATGCTCCCCCTGACTGACTCTGACTGACCCTGACTGGCTCTGACTGACTCTGAAATGGATATATTGCACAGCTGAAGACATTTTTGTCGATGGATTGGGTAGGTCTTTAAGTCCTGAGAAAATGAGCGAAATCGGAGAGAAGTTTTTTTTTTCAGAAAAATGAAATTCTCGTAAGGGTCCCCCCTTACGTGATTTTTAGCGTAAACTTTTTTCTCGAAAGTATGTCAAGTAATACATCATTTTGTTCGTCTTGATGCCAACTATTGAAATATATATATATGTGTATACTTGCATCTAAATCTACGGCTTATGCTCCCCCTGACTGACTCTGACTGACCCTGACTGGCTCTGACTGACTCTGAAATGGATATATTGCACAGCTGAAGACATTTTTGTCGATGGATTGGGTAGGTCTTTAAGTCCTGAGAAAATGAGCGAAATCGGAGAGAAGTTTTTTTTTTCAGAAAAATGAAATTCTCGTAAGGGTCCCCCCTTACGTGATTTTTAGCGTAAACTTTTTTCTCGAAAGTATGTCAAGTAATACATCATTTTGTTCGTCTTGATGCCAACTATTGAAATATATATATATGTGTATACTTGCATCTAAATCTACGGCTTATGCTCCCCCTGACTGACTCTGACTGACTCTGACTGGCTCTGACTGACTCTGAAATGGATATATTGCATAGCTGAAGACATTTTTGTCGATGGATTGGGTAGGTCTTTAAGTCCTGAGAAAATGAGCGAAATCGGAGAGAAATATTTTTTTTCAGAAAAATGAAATTCTCGTAAGGGTCCCCCCTTACGTGATTTTTAGCGTAAACTTTTTTCTCGAAAGTATGTCAAGTAATACATCATTTTGTTCGTCTTGATGCCAACTATTGAAATATATATATATGTGTATACTTGCATCTAAATCTACGGCTTATGCTCCCCCTGACTGACTCTGACTGACTCTGACTGGCTCTGACTGACTCTGAAATGGATATATTGCATAGCTGAAGACATTTTTGTCGATGGATTGGGTAGGTCTTTAAGTCCTGAGAAAAGGAGCGAAATCGGAGAGAAATATTTTTTTTCAGAAAAATGAAATTCTCGTAAGGGTCCCCCCTTACGTGATTTTTAGCGTAAACTTTTTTCTCGAAAGTATGTCAAGTAATACATCATTTTGTTCGTCTTGATGCCAACTATTGAAATATATATATATGCGTATACTTGCATCTAAATCTACGGCTTATGCTCCCCCTGACTGACTCTGACTGACTCTGACTGGCTCTGACTGACTCTGAAATGGATATATTGCATAGCTGAAGACATTTTTGTCGATGGATTGGGTAGGTCTTTAAGTTCTGAGAAAATGAGCGAAATCGGAGAGAAATATTTTTTTTCAGAAAATGAAATTCTCGTAAGGGTCCCCCCTACGTGATTTTTAGCGTAAACTTTTTTCTCGAAAGTATGCCAAGTAATACATCATTTTGTTCGTCTTGATGCCAACTATTGAAATATATATATATGTGTATACTTGCATCTAATTCTACGGCTTATGCTCCCCCAGACTGACTCTGACTGACTCTGACTGGCTCTGACTGACTCTGAAATGGATATATTGCATAGCTGAAGACATTTTTGTCGATGGATTGGGTAGGTCTTTAAGTCCTGAGAAAAGGAGCGAAATCGGAGAGAAATAAAAAAAAATCAGAAAAATGAAATTCTCGTAAGGGTCCCCCCTTACGTGATTTTTAGCGTAAACTTTTATCTCGAAAGTATGTCAAGTAATACATCATTTTGTTCCTCTTGATGCCAACTATTGAAATATATATATATGTGTATACTTGCATTTAAATCTACGGCTTATGCTCCCCCTGACTGACTCTGACTGACTCTGACTGACCCTGACTGGCTCTGACTGACTCTGAAATGGATATATTGCATAGCTGAAGACATTTTTGTCGATGGATTGGGTAGGTCTTTAAGTCCTAAGAAAATGAGCGAAATCGGAGAGAAATATTTTTTTTCAGAAAAATGAAATTCTCGTTAGGGTCCCCCTTACCTGATTTTTAGCGTAAACTTTTTTCTCGAAAGTATGTCAAGTAATACATCATTTTGTTCGTCTTGATGCCAACTATTGAAATATATATATATGTGTATACTTGCATCTAAATCTACGGCTTATGCTCCCCCTGACTGACTCTGACTGACTCTGACTGACTCTGACTGGCTCTGACTGACTCTGAAATGGATATATTGCATAGCTGAAGACATTTTTGTCGATGGATTGGGTAGGTCTTTAAGTCCTGAGAAAATGAGCGAAATCGGAGAAAATATTTTTTTTCAGAAAAATGAAATTCTCGTAAGGGTCCCCCCTTACGTGATTTTTAGCGTAAACTTTTTTCTCGAAAGTATGTCAAGTAATACATCATTTTGTTCGTCTTGATGCCAACTATTGAAATATATATATATGTGTATACTTGCATCTAAATCTACGGCTTATGCTCCCCTGACTGACTCTGACTGACTCTGACTGGCTCTGACTGACTCTGAAATGGATATATTGCACAGCTGAAGACATTTTTGTCGATGGATTGGGTAGGTCTTTAAGTCCTGAGAAAATGAGCGAAATCGGAGAGAAATATTTTTTTTCAGAAAAATGAAATTCTCCTAAGGGTCCCCCCTTACGTGATTTTTAGCGTAAACTTTTTTCTCGAAAGTATGTCAAGTAATACATCATTTTGTTCGTCTTGATGCCAACTATTGAAATATATATATATGTGTATACTTGCATCTAAATCTACGGCTTATGCTCCCCCTGACTGACTCTGACTGACTCTGACTGGCTCTGACTGACTCTGAAATGGATATATTGCATAGCTGAAGACATTTTTGTCGATGGATTGGGTAGGTCTTTAAGTCCTGAGAAAATGAGCGAAATCGGAGAAAATATTTTTTTTCAGAAAAATGAAATTCTCCTAAGGGTCCCCCCTTACGTGATTTTTAGCGTAAACTTTTTTCTCGAAAGTATGTCAAGTAATACATCATTTTGTTCGTCTTGATGCCAACTATTGAAATATATATATATGTGTATACTTGCATCTAAATCTACGGCTTATGCTCCCCCTGACTGACTCTGACTGACCCTGACTGGCTCTGACTGACTCTGAAATGGATATATTGCACAGCTGAAGACATTTTTGTCGATGGATTGGGTAGGTCTTTAAGTCCTGAGAAAATGAGCGAAATCGGAGAGAATTTTTTTTTTTCAGAAAAATGAAATTCTCGTAAGGGTCCCCCTTACGTGATTTTTAGCGTAAACTTTTTTCCCGAAAGTATGTCAAGTAATACATCATTTTGTTCGTCTTGATGCCAACTATTGAAATATATATATATGTGTATACTTGCATCTAAATCTACGGCTTATGCTCACCCTGACTGACTCTGACTGACCCTGACTGGCTCTGACTGACTCTGAAATGGATATATTGCGCAGCTGAAGACATTTTTGTCGATGGATTGGGTAGGTCTTTAAGACCTGAGAAAATGAGCGAAATCGGAGAGAAGTATTTTTTTTCAGAAAAATGAAATTCTCGTAAGGGTCCCCCCTTACGTGATTTTTAGCGTAAACTTTTTTCTCGAAAGTATGTCAAGTAATACATCATTTTGTTCGTCTTGATGCCAACTATTGAAATATATATATATGTGTATACTTGCATCTAAATCTACGGCTTATGCTCCCCCTGACTGACTCTGACTGACTCTGACTGGCTCTGACTGACTCTGAAATGGATATATTGCATAGCTGAAGACATTTTTGTCGATGGATTGGGTAGGTCTTTAAGTCCTGAGAAAATGAGCGAAATCGGAGAGAAATATTTTTTTTCAGAAAAATGAAATTCTCGTAAGGGTCCCCCCTTACGTGATTTTTAGCGTAAACTTTTTTCTCGAAAGTATGTCAAGTAATACATCATTTTGTTCGTCTTGATGCCAACTATTGAAATATATATATATGTGTATACTTGCATCTAAATCTACGGCTTATGCTCCCCCTGACTGACTCTGACTGACTCTGACTGACCCTGACTGGCTCTGACTGACTCTGAAATGGATATATTGCATAGCTGAAGACATTTTTGTCGATGGATTGGGTAGGTCTTTAAGTCCTAAGAAAATGAGCGAAATCGGAGAGAAATATTTTTTTTCAGAAAAATGAAATTCTCGTTAGGGTCCCCCTTACGTGATTTTTAGCGTAAACTTTTTTCTCGAAAGTATGTCAAGTAATACATCATTTTGTTCGTCTTGATGCCAACTATTGAAATATATATATATGTGTATACTTGCATCTAAATCAACGGCTTATGCTCCCCCTGACTGACTCTGACTGACTCTGACTGGCTCTGACTGACTCTGAAATGGATATATTGCATAGCTGAAGATATTTTTGTCGATGGATTGGGTAGGTCTTTAAGTCCTGAGAAAATGAGCGAAATCGGAGAGAAGTATTTTTTTTCAGAAAAATGAAATTCTCCTAAGGGTCCCCCCTTACGTGATTTTTAGCGTAAACTTTTTTCTCGAAAGTATGTCAAGTAATACATCATTTTGTTCGTCTTGATGCCAACTATTGAAATATATATATATGTGTATACTTGCATCTAAATCTACGGCTTATGCTCCCCCTGACTGACTCTGACTGACTCTGATTGGCTCTGACTGACTCTGAAATGGATATATTGCATAGCTGAAGACATTTTTGTCGATGGATTGGGTAGGTCTTTAAGTCCTGAGAAAATGAGCGAAATCGGAGAGAAATATTTTTTTTCAGAAAAATGAAATTCTCCTAAGGGTTCCCCCTTACGTGATTTTTAGCGTAAACTTTTTTCTCGAAAGTATGTCAAGTAATACATCATTTTGTTCGTCTTGATGCCAACTATTGAAATATATATATATGTGTATACTTGCATCTAAATCTACGGCTTATGCTCCCCCTGACTGACTCTGACTGACTCTGACTGATCCTGACTGGCTATGACTGACTCTGAAATGGATATATTGCATAGCTGAAGACATTTTTGTCGATGGATTGGGTAGGTCTTTAAGTCCTAAGAAAATGAGCGAAATCGGAGAGAAATATTTTTTTTCAGAAAAATGAAATTCTCGTAAGGGTCCCCCCTTACGTGATTTTTAGCGTAAACTTTTTTCTCGAAAGTATGTCAAGTAATACATCATTTTGTTCGTCTTGATGCCAACTATTGAAATATATATATATGTGTATACTTGCATCTAAATCTACGGCTAATGCTCCCCCTGACTGACTCTGACTGACTCTGACTGACCCTGACTGGCTCTGACTGACTCTGAAATGGATATATTGCATAGCTGAAGACATTTTTGCCGATAGATTGGGTAGGTCTTTAAGTCCTAAGAAAATGAGCGAAATCGGAGAGAAATATTTTTTTTCAGAAAAATGAAATTCTCGTAAGGGTCCCCCCCTTACGTGATTTTTAGCGTAAACTTTTTTCTCGAAAGTATGTCAAGTAATACATCATTTTGTTCGTCTTGATGCCAACTATTGAAATATATATATATGTGTATACTTGCATCTAAATCTACGGCTTATGCTCCCCCTGACTGACTCTGACTGACTCTGACTGGCTCTGACTGACTCTGAAATGGATATATTGCATAGCTGAAGACATTTTTGTCGATGGATTGGGTAGGTCTTTAAGTCCTGAGAAAATGAGCGATATCGGAGAAAATATTTTTTTTCAGAAAAATGAAATTCTCGTAAGGGTCCCCCCTTACGTGATTTTTAGCGTAAACTTTTTTCTCGAAAGTATGTCAAGTAATACATCATTTTGTTCGTCTTGATGCCAACTATTGAAATATATATATATGTGTATACTTGCATCTAAATCTAAGGCTTATGCTCCCCCTGACTGACTCTGACTGAATCTGACTGGCTCTGACTGACTCTGAAATGGATATATTGCATAGCTCAAGACATTTTTGTCGATGGATTGGGTAGGTCTTTAAGTCCTGAGAAAATGAGCGAAATCGGAGAGAAATATTTTTTTTCAGAAAAATGAAATTCTCGTAAGGGTCCCCCCTACGTGATTTTTAGCGTAAACTTTTTTCTCGAAAGTATGTCAAGTAATACATCATTTTGTTCGTCTTGATGCCAACTATTGAAATATATATATATGTGTATACTTGCATCTAAATCTACGGCTTATGCTCCCCCTGACTGACTCTGACTGACCCTGACTGGCTCTGACTGACTCTGAAATGGATATATTGCACAGCTGAAGACATTTTTGTCGATGGATTGGGTAGGTCTTTAAGTCCTGATAAAATGAACGAAATCGGAGAGAAGTATTTTTTTCAGAAAAATGAAATTCTCGTAAGGGTCCCCCTTACGTGATTTTTAGCGTAAACTTTTTTCTCGAAAGTATGTCAAGTAATACATCATTTTGTTCGTCTTGATGCCAACTATTGAAATATATATATATGTGTATACTTGCATCTAAATCTACGGCTTATGCTCCCCCTGACTGACTCTGACTGAATCTGACTGGCTCTGACTGACTCTGAAATGGATATATTGCATAGCTGAAGACATTTTTGTCGATGGATTGGGTAGGTCTTTAAGTCCTGAGAAAATGAGCGAAATCGGAGAGAAATATTTTTTTTCAGAAAAATGAAATTCTCGTAAGGGTCCCCCCTTACGTGATTTTTAGCGTAAACTTTTTTCTCGAAAGTATGTCAAGTAATACATCATTTTGTTCGTCTTGATGCCAACTATTGAAATATATATATATGTGTATACTTGCATCTAAATCTACGGCTTATGCTCCCCCTGACTGACTCTGACTGAATCTGACTGGCTCTGACTGACTCTGAAATGGATATATTGCATAGCTGAATACATTTTTGTCGATGGATTGGGTAGGTCTTTAAGTCCTGAGAAAATGAGCGAAATCGGAGAGAAATATTTTTTTTCAGAAAAATGAAATTCTCCTAAGGGTCCCCCCTTACGTGATTTTTAGCGTAAACTTTTTTCTCGAAAGTATGTCAAGTAATACATCATTTTGTTCGTCTTGATGCCAACTATTGAAATATATATATATGTGTATACTTGCATCTAAATCTACGGCTTATGCTCCCCCTGACTGACTCTGACTGACTCTGATTGGCTCTGACTGACTCTGAAATGGATATATTGCATAGCTGAAGACATTTTTGTCGATGGATTGGGTAGGTCTTTAAGTCCTGAGAAAATGAGCGAAATCGGAGAGAAATATTTTTTTTCAGAAAAATGAAATTCTCCTAAGGGTTCCCCCTTACGTGATTTTTAGCGTAAACTTTTTTCTCGAAAGTATGTCAAGTAATACATCATTTTGTTCGTCTTGATGCCAACTATTGAAATATATATATATGTGTATACTTGCATCTAAATCTACGGCTTATGCTCCCCCTGACTGACTCTGACTGACTCTGACTGATCCTGACTGGCTATGACTGACTCTGAAATGGATATATTGCATAGCTGAAGACATTTTTGTCGATGGATTGGGTAGGTCTTTAAGTCCTAAGAAAATGAGCGAAATCGGAGAGAAATATTTTTTTTCAGAAAAATGAAATTCTCGTAAGGGTCCCCCCTTACGTGATTTTTAGCGTAAACTTTTTTCTCGAAAGTATGTCAAGTAATACATCATTTTGTTCGTCTTGATGCCAACTATTGAAATATATATATATGTGTATACTTGCATCTAAATCTACGGCTAATGCTCCCCCTGACTGACTCTGACTGACTCTGACTGACCCTGACTGGCTCTGACTGACTCTGAAATGGATATATTGCATAGCTGAAGACATTTTTGCCGATAGATTGGGTAGGTCTTTAAGTCCTAAGAAAATGAGCGAAATCGGAGAGAAATATTTTTTTTCAGAAAAATGAAATTCTCGTAAGGGTCCCCCCCTTACGTGATTTTTAGCGTAAACTTTTTTCTCGAAAGTATGTCAAGTAATACATCATTTTGTTCGTCTTGATGCCAACTATTGAAATATATATATATGTGTATACTTGCATCTAAATCTACGGCTTATGCTCCCCCTGACTGACTCTGACTGACTCTGACTGGCTCTGACTGACTCTGAAATGGATATATTGCATAGCTGAAGACATTTTTGTCGATGGATTGGGTAGGTCTTTAAGTCCTGAGAAAATGAGCGATATCGGAGAAAATATTTTTTTTCAGAAAAATGAAATTCTCGTAAGGGTCCCCCCTTACGTGATTTTTAGCGTAAACTTTTTTCTCGAAAGTATGTCAAGTAATACATCATTTTGTTCGTCTTGATGCCAACTATTGAAATATATATATATGTGTATACTTGCATCTAAATCTAAGGCTTATGCTCCCCCTGACTGACTCTGACTGAATCTGACTGGCTCTGACTGACTCTGAAATGGATATATTGCATAGCTCAAGACATTTTTGTCGATGGATTGGGTAGGTCTTTAAGTCCTGAGAAAATGAGCGAAATCGGAGAGAAATATTTTTTTTCAGAAAAATGAAATTCTCGTAAGGGTCCCCCCTACGTGATTTTTAGCGTAAACTTTTTTCTCGAAAGTATGTCAAGTAATACATCATTTTGTTCGTCTTGATGCCAACTATTGAAATATATATATATGTGTATACTTGCATCTAAATCTACGGCTTATGCTCCCCCTGACTGACTCTGACTGACCCTGACTGGCTCTGACTGACTCTGAAATGGATATATTGCACAGCTGAAGACATTTTTGTCGATGGATTGGGTAGGTCTTTAAGTCCTGATAAAATGAACGAAATCGGAGAGAAGTATTTTTTTCAGAAAAATGAAATTCTCGTAAGGGTCCCCCTTACGTGATTTTTAGCGTAAACTTTTTTCTCGAAAGTATGTCAAGTAATACATCATTTTGTTCGTCTTGATGCCAACTATTGAAATATATATATATGTGTATACTTGCATCTAAATCTACGGCTTATGCTCCCCCTGACTGACTCTGACTGAATCTGACTGGCTCTGACTGACTCTGAAATGGATATATTGCATAGCTGAAGACATTTTTGTCGATGGATTGGGTAGGTCTTTAAGTCCTGAGAAAATGAGCGAAATCGGAGAGAAATATTTTTTTTCAGAAAAATGAAATTCTCGTAAGGGTCCCCCCTTACGTGATTTTTAGCGTAAACTTTTTTCTCGAAAGTATGTCAAGTAATACATCATTTTGTTCGTCTTGATGCCAACTATTGAAATATATATATATGTGTATACTTGCATCTAAATCTACGGCTTATGCTCCCCCTGACTGACTCTGACTGAATCTGACTGGCTCTGACTGACTCTGAAATGGATATATTGCATAGCTGAATACATTTTTGTCGATGGATTGGGTAGGTCTTTAAGTCCTGAGAAAATGAGCGAAATCGGAGAGAAATATTTTTTTTCAGAAAAATGAAATTCTCCTAAGGGTCCCCCCTTACGTGATTTTTAGCGTAAACTTTTTTCTCGAAAGTATGTCAAGTAATACATCATTTTGTTCGTCTTGATGCCAACTATTGAAATATATATATATGTGTATACTTGCATCTAAATCTACGGCTTATGCTCCCCCTGACTGACTCTGACTGACTCTGACTGATCCTGACTGGCTCTGACTGACTCTGAAATGGATATATCGCATAGCTGAAGACATTTTTGTCGATGGATTGGGTAGGTCTTTAAGTCCTAAGAAAATGAGCGAAATCGGAGAGAAATATTTTTTTTCAGAAAAATGAAATTCTCGTAAGGGTCCCCCCTTACGTGATTTTTAGCGTAAACTTTTTTCTCGAAAGTATGTCAAGTAATACCTCATTTTGTTCGTCTTGATGCCAACTATTGAAATATATATATATGTGTATACTTGCATCTAAATCTACGGCTTATGCTCCACCTGACTGACTCTGACTGACCCTGACTGGCTCTGACTGACTCTGAAATGGATATATTGCACAGCTGAAGACATTTTTGTCGATGGATTGGGTAGGTCTTTAAGTCCTGATAAAATGAACGAAATCGGAGAGAAGTATTTTTTTTCAGAAAAATGAAATTTTCGTAAGGGTCCCCCTTACGTGATTTTTAGCGTAAACTTTTTTCTCGAAAGTATGACAAGTAATACATCATTTTGTTCGTCTTGATGCCAACTATTGAAATATATATATATGTGTATACTTGCATCTAAATCTACGGCTTATGCTCCCCCTGACTGACTCTGACTGAATCTGACTGGCTCTGACTGACTCTGAAATGGATATATTGCATAGCTGAAGACATTTTTGTCGATGGATTGGGTAGGTCGTTAAGTCCTGAGAAAATGAGCGAAATCGGAGAGAAATATTTTTTTTCAGAAAAATGAAATTTTCGTAAGGGTCCCCCATTACGTGATTTTTAGCGTAAACTTTTTTCTCGAAAGTATGTCAAGTAATACATCATTTTGTTCGTCTTGATGCCAACTATTGAAATATATATATATGTGTATACTTGCATCTAAATCTACGGCTTATGCTCCCCCTGACTGACTCTGACTGACTCTGACTGGCTCTGACTGACTCTGAAATGGATATATTGCATAGCTGAAGAGATTTTTGTCGATGGATTGGGTAGGTCTTTAAGTCCTAAGAAAATGAGCGAAATCGGAGAGAAATATTTTTTTTCAGAAAAATGAAATTCTCGTAAGGGTCCCCCCCTTACGTGATTTTTAGCGTAAACTTTTTTCTCGAAAGTATGTCAAGTAATACATCATTTTGTTCGTCTTGATGCCAACTATTGAAATATATATATATGTGTATACTTGCATCTAAATCTACGGCTTATGCTCCCCCTGACTGACTCTGACTGAATCTGACTGGCTCTGACTGACTCTGAAATGGATATATTGCATAGCTGAAGACATTTTTGTCGATGGATTGGGTAGGTCTTTAAGTCCTGAGAAAATGAGCGAAATCGGAGAGAAATATTTTTTTTCAGATAAATGAAGTTCTCCTAAGGGTCCTCCCCCCTTACGTGATTTTTAGCGTAAACTTTTTTCTCGAAAGTATGTCAAGTAATACATCATTTTGTTCGTCTTGATGCCAACTATTGAAATATATATATATGTGTATACTTGCATCTAAATCTACGGCTTATGCTCCCCCTGACTGACTCTGACTGACTCTGACTGACTCTGACTGACTCTGACTGACTCTGAAATGGATATATTGCATAGCTGAAGACATTTTTGTCGATGGATTGGGTAGGTCTTTAAGTCCTAAGAAAATGAGCGAAATCGGAGAGAAATATTTTTTTTCAGAAAAATGAAATTCTCGTAAGGGTCCCCCCTTACGTGATTTTTAGCGTAAACTTTTTTCTCGAAAGTATGTCAAGTAATACATCATTTTGTTCGTCTTGATGCCAACTATTGAAATATATATATATGTGTATACTTGCATCTAAATCTACGGCTTATGCTCCCCCTGACTGACTCTGACTGACCCTGACTGGCTCTGACTGACTCTGAAATGGATATATTGCACAGCTGAAGACATTTTTGTCGATGGATTGGGTAGGTCTTTAAGTCCTATTAAAATGAACGAAATCGGAGAGAAGTATTTTTTTTCAGAAAAATGAAATTCTCGTAAGGGTCCCCCTTACGTGATTTTTAGCGTAAACTTTTATCTCGAAAGTATGTCCAGTAATACATCATTTTGTTCGTCTTGATGCCAACTATTGAAATATATATATATGTGTATACTTGCATCTAAATCTACGGCTTATGCTCCCCCTGACTGACTCTGACTGACTCTGACTGACCCTGACTGGCTCTGACTGACTCTGAAATGGATATATTGCATAGCTGAAGACATTTTTGTCGATGGATTGGGTAGGTCTTTAAGTCCTAAGAAAATGAGCGAAATCGGAGAGAAATATTTTTTTTCAGAAAAATGAAATTCTCGTAAGGGTCCCCCCCTTACGTGATTTTTAGCGTAAACTTTTTTCTCGAAAGTATGTCAAGTAATACATCATTTTGTTCGTCTTGATGCCAACTATTGAAATATATATATATGTGTATACTTGCATCTAAATCTACGGCTTATGCTCCCCCTGACTGACTCTGACTGACTCTGACTGGCTCTGACTGACTCTGAAATGGATATATTGCATAGCTGAAGACATTTTTGTCGATGGATTGGGTAGGTCGTTAAGTCCTGAGAAAATGAGCGAAATCGGAGAGAAATATTTTTTTTCAGAAAAATGAAATTCTCCTAAGGGTCCCCACTTACGTGATTTTTAGCGTAAACTTTTTTCTCGAAAGTATGTCAAGTAATACATCATTTTGTTCGTCTTGATGCCAACTATTGAAATATATATATATGTGTATACTTGCATCTAAATCTACGGCTTATGCTCCCCCTGACTGACTCTGACTGACTCTGACTGAACCTGACTGGCTCTGACTGACTCTGAAATGGATATATTGCATAGCTGAAGACATTTTTGTCGATAGATTGGGTAGGTCTTTAAGTCCTAAGAAAATGAGCAAAATCGGAGAGAAATATTTTTTTTCAGAAAAATGAAATTCTCGTAAGGGTCCCCCCCTTACGTGATTTTTAGCGTAAACTTTTTTCTCGAAAGTATGTCAAGTAATACATCATTTTGTTCGTCTTGATGCCAACTATTGAAATATATATATATGTGTATACTTGCATCTAAATCTACGGCTTATGCTCCCCCTGACTGACTCTGACTGACTCTGACTGATCCTGACTGGCTCTGACTGACTCTGAAATGGATATATTGCATAGCTGAAGACAATTTTGTCGATGGATTGGGTAGGTCTTTAAGTCCTAAGAAAATGAGCGAAATCGGAGAGAAATATTTTTTTTCAGAAAAATGAAATTCTCGTAAGGGTCCCCCCTTACGTGATTTTTAGCGTAAACTTTTTTCTCGAAAGTATGTCAAGTAATACATCATTTTGTTCGTCTTGATGCCAACTATTGAAATATATATATATGTGTATACTTGCATCTAAATCTACGGCTTATGCTCCCCCTGACTGACTCTGACTGACCCTGACTGGCTCTGACTGACTCTGAAATGGATATATTGCATAGCTGAAGACATTTTTGTCGATGGATTGGGTAGGTCTTTAAGTCCTAAGAAAATGAGCGAAATCGGAGAGAAATATTTTTTTTCAGAAAAATGAAATTCTCGTAAGGGTCCCCCCTTACGTGATTTTTAGCGTAAACTTTTTTCTCGAAAGTATGTCAAGTAATACATCATTTTGTTCGTCTTGATGCCAACTATTGAAATATATATATATGTGTATACTTGCATCTAAATCTACGGCTTATGCTCCCCCTGACTGACTCTGACTGACTCTGACAGGCTCTGACTGACTCTGAAATGGATATATTGCATAGCTGAAGACATTTTTGTCGATGGATTGGGTAGGTCTTTAAGTCCAGAGAAAATGAGCGAAATCGGAGAGAAATATTTTTTTTCAGAAAAATGAAATTCTCCTAAGGGTCCCCACTTACGTGATTTTTAGCGTAAACTTTTTTCTCGAAAGTATGTCAAGTAATACATCATTTTGTTCGTCTTGATGCCAACTATTGAAATATATATATATGTGTATACTTGCATCTAAATCTACGGCTTATGCTCCCCCTGACTGACTCTGACTGACTCTGACTGGCTCTGACTGACTCCTAAATGGATATATTGCATAGCTGAAGACATTTTTGTCGATGGATTGGGTAGGTCTTTAAGTCCTGAGAAAATGAGCGAAATCGGAGAAAATATTTTTTTTCAGAAAAATGAAATTCTCGTAAGGGTCCCCCCTTACGTGATTTTTAGCGTAAACTTTTTTCTCGAAAGTATGTCAAGTAATACATCATTTTGTTCGTCTTGATGCCAACTATTGAAATATATATATATGTGTATACTTGCATCTAAATCTACGGCTTATGCTCCCCCTGACTGACTCTGACTGACTCTGACTGATCCTGACTGGCTCTGACTGACTCTGAAATGGATATATTGCATAGCTGAAGACAATTTTGTCGATGGATTGGGTAGGTCTTTAAGTCCTGAGAAAATGAGCGAAATCGGAGAAAATATTTTTTTTCAGAAAAATGAAATTCTCGTAAGGGTCCCCCCTTACGTGATTTTTAGCGTAAACTTTTTTCTCGAAAGTATGTCAAGTAATACATCATTTTGTTCGTCTTGATGCCAATTATTGAAATATATATATATGTGTATACTTGCATCTAAATCTACGGCTTATGCTCCCCCTGACTGACTCTGACTGACTCTGACTGACTCTGACTGGCTCTGACTGACTCTGAAATGGATATATTGCATAGCTGAAGACATTTTTGTCGATGGATTGGGTAGGTCTTTAAGTCCTAAGAAAATGAGCGAAATGGGAGAGAAATATTTTTTTTCAGAAAAATGAAATTCTCGTAAGGGTCCCCCCTTACGTGATTTTTAGCGTAAACTTTTTTCTCGAAAGTATGTCAAGTAATACATCATTTTGTTCGTCTTGATGCCAACTATTGAAATATATATATATGTGTATACTTGCATCTAAATCTACGGCTTATGCTCCCCCTGACTGACTCTGACTGACTCTGACAGGCTCTGACTGACTCTGAAATGGATATATTGCATAGCTGAAGACATTTTTGTCGATGGATTGGGTAGGTCTTTAAGTCCAGAGAAAATGAGCGAAATCGGAGAGAAATATTTTTTTTCAGAAAAATGAAATTCTCCTAAGGGTCCCCCCTTACGTGATTTTTAGCGTAAACTTTTTTCTCGAAAGTATGTCAAGTAATACATCATTTTGTTCGTCTTGATGCCAACTATTGAAATATATATATATGTGTATACTTGCATCTAAATCTACGGCTTATGCTCCCCCTGACTGACTCTGACTGACTCTGACTGATCCTGACTGGCTCTGACTGACTCTGAAATGGATATATTGCATAGCTGAAGACAATTTTGTCGATGGATTGGGTAGGTCTTTAAGTCCTGAGAAAATGAGCGAAATCGGAGAAAATATTTTTTTTCAGAAAAATGAAATTCTCGTAAGGGTCCCCCCTTACGTGATTTTTAGCGTAAACTTTTTTCTCGATAGTATGTCAAGTAATACATCATTTTGTTCGTTTTGATGCCAACTATTGAAATATATATATATGTGTATACTTGCATCTAAATCTACGGCTTATGCTCCCCCTGACTGACTCTGACTGAATCTGACTGGCTCTGACTGACTCTGAAATGGATATATTGCATAGCTGAAGACATTTTTGTCGATAGATTGGGTAGGTCTTTAAGTCCTAAGAAAATGAGCAAAATCGGAGAGAAATATTTTTTTTCAGAAAAATGAAATTCTCGTAAGGGTCCCCCCCTTACGTGATTTTTAGCGTAAACTTTTTTCTCGAAAGTATGTCAAGTAATACATCATTTTGTTCGTCTTGATGCCAACTATTGAAATATATATATATGTGTATACTTGCATCTAAATCTACGGCTTATGCTCCCCCTGACTGACTCTGACTGACTCTGACTGATCCTGACTGGCTCTGACTGACTCTGAAATGGATATATTGCATAGCTGAAGACAATTTTGTCGATGGATTGGGTAGGTCTTTAAGTCCTAAGAAAATGAGCGAAATCGGAGAGAAATATTTTTTTTCAGAAAAATGAAATTCTCGTAAGGGTCCCCCCTTACGTGATTTTTAGCGTAAACTTTTTTCTCGAAAGTATGTCAAGTAATACATCATTTTGTTCGTCTTGATGCCAACTATTGAAATATATATATATGTGTATACTTGCATCTAAATCTACGGCTTATGCTCCCCCTGACTGACTCTGACTGACCCTGACTGGCTCTGACTGACTCTGAAATGGATATATTGCATAGCTGAAGACATTTTTGTCGATGGATTGGGTAGGTCTTTAAGTCCTAAGAAAATGAGCGAAATCGGAGAGAAATATTTTTTTTCAGAAAAATGAAATTCTCGTAAGGGTCCCCCCTTACGTGATTTTTAGCGTAAACTTTTTTCTCGAAAGTATGTCAAGTAATACATCATTTTGTTCGTCTTGATGCCAACTATTGAAATATATATATATGTGTATACTTGCATCTAAATCTACGGCTTATGCTCCCCCTGACTGACTCTGACTGACTCTGACAGGCTCTGACTGACTCTGAAATGGATATATTGCATAGCTGAAGACATTTTTGTCGATGGATTGGGTAGGTCTTTAAGTCCAGAGAAAATGAGCGAAATCGGAGAGAAATATTTTTTTTCAGAAAAATGAAATTCTCCTAAGGGTCCCCACT
This sequence comes from Mactromeris polynyma, assembly GCA_032209605.1. Taxonomy (NCBI): domain Eukaryota; kingdom Metazoa; phylum Mollusca; class Bivalvia; order Venerida; family Mactridae; genus Mactromeris; species Mactromeris polynyma. Next base: position 4,913,927 of record JASFXZ010000038.1, on the reverse strand, counting down.
TACGTGATTTTTAGCGTAAACTTTTTTCTCGAAAGTATGTCAAGTAATACATCATTTTGTTCGTCTTGATGCCAACTATTGAAATATATATATATGTGTATACTTGCATCTAAATCTACGGCTTATGCTCCCCCTGACTGACTCTGACTGACTCTGACTGGCTCTGACTGACTCCTAAATGGATATATTGCATAGCTGAAGACATTTTTGTCGATGGATTGGGTAGGTCTTTAAGTCCTGAGAAAATGAGCGAAATCGGAGAAAATATTTTTTTTCAGAAAAATGAAATTCTCGTAAGGGTCCCCCCTTACGTGATTTTTAGCGTAAACTTTTTTCTCGAAAGTATGTCAAGTAATACATCATTTTGTTCGTCTTGATGCCAACTATTGAAATATATATATATGTGTATACTTGCATCTAAATCTACGGCTTATGCTCCCCCTGACTGACTCTGACTGACTCTGACTGATCCTGACTGGCTCTGACTGACTCTGAAATGGATATATTGCATAGCTGAAGACAATTTTGTCGATGGATTGGGTAGGTCTTTAAGTCCTGAGAAAATGAGCGAAATCGGAGAAAATATTTTTTTTCAGAAAAATGAAATTCTCGTAAGGGTCCCCCCTTACGTGATTTTTAGCGTAAACTTTTTTCTCGAAAGTATGTCAAGTAATACATCATTTTGTTCGTCTTGATGCCAATTATTGAAATATATATATATGTGTATACTTGCATCTAAATCTACGGCTTATGCTCCCCCTGACTGACTCTGACTGACTCTGACTGACTCTGACTGGCTCTGACTGACTCTGAAATGGATATATTGCATAGCTGAAGACATTTTTGTCGATGGATTGGGTAGGTCTTTAAGTCCTAAGAAAATGAGCGAAATGGGAGAGAAATATTTTTTTTCAGAAAAATGAAATTCTCGTAAGGGTCCCCCCTTACGTGATTTTTAGCGTAAACTTTTTTCTCGAAAGTATGTCAAGTAATACATCATTTTGTTCGTCTTGATGCCAACTATTGAAATATATATATATGTGTATACTTGCATCTAAATCTACGGCTTATGCTCCCCCTGACTGACTCTGACTGACTCTGACAGGCTCTGACTGACTCTGAAATGGATATATTGCATAGCTGAAGACATTTTTGTCGATGGATTGGGTAGGTCTTTAAGTCCAGAGAAAATGAGCGAAATCGGAGAGAAATATTTTTTTTCAGAAAAATGAAATTCTCCTAAGGGTCCCCCCTTACGTGATTTTTAGCGTAAACTTTTTTCTCGAAAGTATGTCAAGTAATACATCATTTTGTTCGTCTTGATGCCAACTATTGAAATATATATATATGTGTATACTTGCATCTAAATCTACGGCTTATGCTCCCCCTGACTGACTCTGACTGACTCTGACTGATCCTGACTGGCTCTGACTGACTCTGAAATGGATATATTGCATAGCTGAAGACAATTTTGTCGATGGATTGGGTAGGTCTTTAAGTCCTGAGAAAATGAGCGAAATCGGAGAAAATATTTTTTTTCAGAAAAATGAAATTCTCGTAAGGGTCCCCCCTTACGTGATTTTTAGCGTAAACTTTTTTCTCGATAGTATGTCAAGTAATACATCATTTTGTTCGTTTTGATGCCAACTATTGAAATATATATATATGTGTATACTTGCATCTAAATCTACGGCTTATGCTCCCCCTGACTGACTCTGACTGAATCTGACTGGCTCTGACTGACTCTGAAATGGATATATTGCATAGCTGAAGACATTTTTGTCGATGGATTGGGTAGGTCTTTAAGTCCTGAGAAAATGAGCGAAATCGGAGATAAATATTTTTTTTCAGAAAAATGAAATTCTCGTAAGGGTCCCCCCTTACGTGATTTTTAGCGTAAACTTTTTTCTCGAAAGTATGTCAAGTAATACATCATTTTGTTCGTCTTGATGCCAACTATTGAAATATATATATATGTGTATACTTGCATCTAAATCTACGGCTTATGCTCCCCCTGACTGACTCTGACTGAATCTGACTGGCTCTGACTGACTCTGAAATGGATATATTGCATAGCTGAAGACATTTTTGTCGATGGATTGGGTAGGTCTTTAAGTCCTAAGAAAATGAGCGAAATCGGAGAGAAATATTTTTTTTCAGAAAAATGAAATTCTCGTAAGGGTCCCCCCTTACGTGATTTTTAGCGTAAACTTTTTTCTCGAAAGTATGTCAAGTAATACATCATTTTGTTCGTCTTGATGCCAACTATTGAAATATATATATATGTGTATACTTGCATCTAAATCTACGGCTTATGCTCCCCCTGACTGACTCTGACTGACTCTGACAGGCTCTGACTGACTCTGAAATGGATATATTGCATAGCTGAAGACATTTTTGTCGATGGATTGGGTAGGTCTTTAAGTCCAGAGAAAATGAGCGAAATCGGAGAGAAATATTTTTTTTCAGAAAAGTGAAATTCTCCTAAGGGTCCCCACTTACGTGATTTTTAGCGTAAACTTTTTTCTCGAAAGTATGTCAAGTAATACATCATTTTGTTCGTCTTGATGCCAACTATTGAAATATATATATATGTGTATACTTGCATCTAAATCTACGGCTTATGCTCCCCCTGACTGACTCTGACTGACCCTGACTGGCTCTAACTGACTCTGAAATGGATATATTGCACAGCTGAAGACATTTTTGTCGATGGATTGGGTAGGTCTTTAAGTCCTGAGAAAATGAGCGAAATCGGAGAGAAGTTTTTTTTTTCAGAAAAATGAAATTCTCGTAAGGGTCCCCCTTACGTGATTTTTAGCGTAAACTTTTTTCTCGAAAGTATGTCAAGTAATACATCATTTTGTTCGTCTTGATGCCAACTATTGAAATATATATATATGTGTATACTTGCATCTAAATCTACGGCTTATGCTCCCCCTGACTGACTCTGACTGAATCTGACTGGCTCTGACTGACTCTGAAATGGATATATTGCATAGCTGAAGACATTTTTGTCGATGGATTGGGTAGGTCTTTAAGTCCTGAGAAAAGGAGCGAAATCGGAGAGAAATATTTTTTTTCAGAAAAATGAAATTCTCGTAAGGGTCCCCCCTTACGTGATTTTTAGCGTAAACTTTTTTCTCGAAAGTATGTCAAGTAATACATCATTTTGTTCGTCTTGATGCCAACTATTGAAATATATATATATGTGTATACTTGCATCTAAATCTACGGCTTATGCTCCCACTGACTGACTCTGACTGACTCTGACTGGCTCTGACTGACTCTGAAATGGATATATTGCATAGCTGAAGACATTTTTGTCGATGGATTGGGTAGGTCTTTAAGTCCTGAGAAAATGAGCGAAATCGGAGAGAAATATTTTTTTTCAGAAAAATGAAATTCTCCTAAGGGTCCCCACTTACGTGATTTTTAGCGTAAACTTTTTTCTCGAAAGTATGTCAAGTAAAACATCATTTTGTTCGTCTTGATGCCAACTATTGAAATATATATATATGTGTATACTTGCATCTAAATCTACGGCTTATGCTCCCCCTGACTGACTCTGACTGACTCTGACTGACCCTGACTGGCTCTGACTGACTCTGAAATGGATATATTGCATAGCTGAAGACATTTTTGTCGATGTATTGGGTAGGTCTTTAAGTCCTAAGAAAATGAGCGAAATCGGAGAGAAATATTTTTTTTCAGAAAAATGAAATTCTCGTAAGGGTCACCCTTACGTGATTTTTAGCGTAAACTTTTTTCTCGAAAGTATGTCAAGTAATACATCATTTTGTTCGTCTTGATGCCAACTATTGAAATATATATATATGTGTATACTTGCATCTAAATCTACGGCTTATGCTCCCCCTGACTGACTCTGACTGACTCTGACTGGCTCTGACTGACTCCTAAATGGATATATTGCATAGCTGAAGACATTTTTGTCGATGGATTGGGTAGGTCTTTAAGTCCTGAGAAAATGAGCGAAATCGGAGAAAATAATTTTTTGCAGAAAAATGAAATTCTCGTAAGGGTCCCCCCTTACGTGATTTTTAGCGTAAACTTTTTTCTCGAAAGTATGTCAAGTAATACATCATTTTGTTCGTCTTGATGCCAACTATTGAAATATATATATATGTGTATACTTGCATCTAAATCTACGGCTTATGCTCCCCCTGACTGACTCTGACTGACCCTGACTGGCTCTGACTGACTCTGAAATGGATATATTGCACAGCTGAAGACATTTTTGTCGATGGATTGGGTAGGTTTTTAAGTCCTGAGAAAATGAGCGAAATCGGAGAGAAGTATTTTTTTTCAGAAAAATGAAATTCTCGGGGGTCCCCCCTTACGTGATTTTTAGCGTAAACTTTTTTCTCGAAAGTATGTCAAGTAATACATCATTTTGTTCGTCTTGATGCCAACTATTGAAATATATATATATGTGTATACTTGCATCTAAATCTACGGCTTATGCTCCCCCTGACTGACTCTGACTGACTCTGACTGGCTCTGACTGACTCTGAAATGGATATATTGCATAGCTGAAGACATTTTTGTCGATGGATTGGGTAGGTCTTTAAGTCCTGAGAAAATGAGCGAAATCGGAGAGAAATATTTTTTTTCAGAAAAATGAAATTCTCGTAAGGGTCCCCCCTTACGTGATTTTTAGCGTAAACTTTTTTCTCGAAAGTATGTCAAGTAATACATCATTTTGTTCGTCTTGATGCCAACTATTGAAATATATATATATGTGTATACTTGCATCTAAATCTACGGCTTATGCTCCCCCTGACTGACTCTGACTGATTCTGACTGGCTATGACTGACTCTGAAATGGATATATTGCATAGCTGAAGACATTTTTGTCGATGGATTGGGTAGGTCTTTAAGTCCTGAGAAAATGAGCGAAATCGGAGAGAAATATTTTTTTTCAGAAAAATGAAATTCTCGTAAGGGTCCCCCTTACGTGATTTTTAGCGTAAACTTTTTTCTCGAAAGTATGTCAAGTAATACATCATTTTGTTCGTCTTGATGCCAACTATTGAAATATATATATATGTGTATACTTGCATCTAAATCTACGGCTTATGCTCCCCCTGACTGACTCTGACTGACTCTGACTGACCCTGACTGGCTCTGACTGACTCTGAAATGGATATATTGCATAGCTGAAGACATTTTTGTCGATGGATTGGGTAGGTCTTTAAGTCCTAAGAAAATGAGCGAAATCGGAGAGAAATATTTTTTTTTAGAAAAATGAAATTCTCATAAGGGTCCCCCCTTACGTGATTTTTAGCGTAAACTTTTTTCTCGAAAGTATGTCAAGTAATACATCATTTTGTTCGTCTTGATGCCAACTATTGAAATATATATATATGTGTATACTTGCATCTAAATCTACGGCTTATGCTCCCCCTGACTGACTCTGAATGACTCTGACTGGCTCTGACTGACTCTGAAATGGATATATTGCATAGCTGAAGACATTTTTGTCGATGGATTGGGTAGGTCTTTAAGTCCTGAGAAAATGAGCGAAATGGGAGAAAATATTTTTTTTCAGAAAAATGAAATTCTCCTAAGAATCCCCCCTTACGTGATTTTTAGCGTAAACTTTTTTCTCGAAAGTATGTCAAGTAATACATCATTTTGTTCGTCTTGATGCCAACTATTGAAATATATATATATGTGTATACTTGCATCTAAATCTACGGCTTATGCTCCCCCTGACTGACTCTGACTGACCCTGACTGGCTCTGACTGACTCTGAAATGGATATATTGCACAGCTGAAGACATTTTTGTCGATGGATTGGGTAGGTCTTTAAGTCCTGAGAAAATGAGCGAAATCGGAGAGAAGTTTTTTTTTTCAGAAAAATGAAATTCTCGTAAGGGTCCCCCCTTACGTGATTTTTAGCGTAAACTTTTTTCTCGAAAGTATGTCAAGTAATACATCATTTTGTTCGTCTTGATGCCAACTATTGAAATATATATATATGTGTATACTTGCATCTAAGTTTACGGCTTATGCTCCCCCTGACTGACTCTGACTGACCCTGACTGGCTCTGACTGACTCTGAAATGGATATATTGCACAGCTGAAGACATTTTTGTCGATGGATTGGGTAGGTCTTTAAGTCGTGAGAAAATGAGCGAAATCGGAGAATAATATTTTTTTTCAGAAAAATGAAATTCTCGTAAGGGTCCCCCTTACGTGATTTTTAGCGTAAACTTTTTTCTCGAAAGTATGTCAAGTAATACATCATTTTGTTCGTCTTGATGCCAACTATTGAAATATATATATATGTGTATACTTGCATCTAAATCTACGGCTTATGCTCCCCCTGACTGACTCTGACTGACTCTGACTGACCCTGACTGGCTCTGACTGACTCTGAAATGGATATATTGCATAGCTGAAGACATTTTTGTCGATGGATTGGGTAGGTCTTTAAGTCCTAAGAAAATGAGCGAAATCGGAGAGAAATATTTTTTTTAGAAAAATGAAATTCTCATAAGGGTCCCCCCTTACGTGATTTTTAGCGTAAACTTTTTTCTCGAAAGTATGTCAAGTAATACATCATTTTGTTCGTCTTGATGCCAACTATTGAAATATATATATATGTGTATACTTGCATCTAAATCTACGGCTTATGCTCCCCCTGACTGACTCTGAATGACTCTGACTGGCTCTGACTGACTCTGAAATGGATATATTGCATAGCTGAAGACATTTTTGTCGATGGATTGGGTAGGTCTTTAAGTCCTGAGAAAATGAGCGAAATGGGAGAAAATATTTTTTTTCAGAAAAATGAAATTCTCCTAAGGGTCCCCCCTTACGTGATTTTTAGCGTAAACTTTTTTCTCGAAAGTATGTCAAGTAATACATCATTTTGTTCGTCTTGATGCCAACTATTGAAATATATATATATGTGTATACTTGCATCTAAATCTACGGCTTATGCTCCCCCTGACTGACTCTGACTGACCCTGACTGGCTCTGACTGACTCTGAAATGGATATATTGCACAGCTGAAGACATTTTTGTCGATGGATTGGGTAGGTCTTTAAGTCGTGAGAAAATGAGCGAAATCGGAGAATAATATTTTTTTTCAGAAAAATGAAATTCTCGTAAGGGTCCCCCTTACGTGATTTTTAGCGTAAACTTTTTTCTCGAAAGTATGTCAAGTAATACATCATTTTGTTCGTCTTGATGCCAACTATTGAAATATATATATATGTGTATACTTGCATCTAAATCTACGGCTTATGCTCCCCCTGACTGACTCTGACTGACCCTGACTGGCTCTGACTGACTCTGAAATGGATATATTGCACAGCTGAAGACATTTTTGTCGATGGATTCGGTAGGTCTTTAAGTCCTGAGAAAATGAGCGAAATCGGAGAGAAGTATTTTTTTTCAGAAAAATGAAATTCTCTTAAGGGTCCCCCCTTACGTGATTTTTAGCGTAAACTTTTTTCTCGAAAGTATGTCAAGTAATACATCATTTTGTTCGTCTTGATGCCAACTATTGAAATATATATATATGTGTATACTTGCATCTAAATCTACGGCTTATGCTCCCCCTGACTGACTCTGACTGACCCTGACTGGCTCTGACTGACTCTGAAATGGATATATTGCACAGCTGAAGACATTTTTGTCGATGGATTGGGTAGGTCTTTAAGTCCTGAGAAAATGAGCGAAATTGGAGAGAAGTATTTTTTTTCAGAAAAATGAAATTCTCGTAAGGGTCCCCCCTTACGTGATTTTTAGCGTAAACTTTTTTCTCGAAAGTATGTCAAGTAATACATCATTTTGTTCGTCTTGATGCCAACTATTGAAATATATATATATGTGTATACTTGCATCTAAATCTACGGCTTATGCTCCCCCTGACTGACTCTGACTGACTCTGACTGACTCTGACTGGCTCTGACTGCCTCTGAAATGGATATATTGCATAGCTGAAGACATTTTTGTCGATGGATTGGGTAGGTCTTTAAGTCCTAAGAAAATGAGCGAAATGGGAGAGAAATATTTTTTTTCAGAAAAATGAAATTCTCGTAAGGGTCCCCCCCTACGTGATTTTTAGCGTAAACTTTTTTCTCGAAAGTATTTCAAGTAATACATCATTTTGTTCGTCTTGATGCCAACTATTGAAATATATATATATGTGTATACTTGCATCTAAATCTACGGCTTATGCTCCCCCTGACTGACTCTGACTGACTCTGACTGCCTCTGACTGACTCTGAAATGGATATATTGCATAGCTGAAGACATTTTTGTCGATGGATTGGGTAGGTCTTTAAGTCCTGAGAAAAGGAGCGAAATCGGAGAGAAATAAAAAAAAATCAGAAAAATGAAATTCTCGTAAGGGTCCCCCCTTACGTGATTTTTAGCGTAAACTTTTTTCTCGAAAGTATGTCAAGTAATACATCATTTTGTTCGTCTTGATGCCAACTATTGAAATATATACATATGTGTATACTTGCATCTAAATCTACGGCTTATGCTCCCCCTGACTGACTCTGACTGACTCTGACTGCCTCTGACTGACTCTGAAATGGATATATTGCATATCTGAAGACATTTTTGTCGATGGATTGGGTAGGTCTTTAAGTCCTGAGAAAATGAGTGAAATCGGAGAAAAATATTTTTTTTCAGAAAAATGAAATTCTCCTAAGGGTCCCCCCTTACGTGATTTTTAGCGTAAACTTTTTTCTCGAAAGTAGGTCAAGTAATACATCATTTTGTTCGTCTTGATGCCAACTATTGAAATATATATATATGTGTATACTTGCATCTAAAACTACGGCTAATGCTCCCCCTGACTGACTCTGACTGACTCTGACTGGCTCCGACTGGCCCTGACTGGCTCTGACTGACTCTGAAATGGATATATTGCATAGCTGAAGACATTTTTGTCGATGGATTGGGTAGGTCTTTAAGTCCTGAGAAAATGAGCGAAATCGGAGAATAATATTTTTTTTCAGAAAAATGAAATTCTCCTAAGGGTCCCCCCTTACGTGATTTTTAGCGTAAACTTTTTTCTCGAAAGTATGTCAAGTAATACATCATTGTGTTCGTCTTGATGCCAACTATTGAAATATATATATATGTGTATACTTGCATCTAAATCTACGGCTTATGCTCCCCCTGACTGACTCTGACTGACTCTGACTGGCTCTGACTGACTCTGAAATGGATATATTGCATAGCTGAAGACATTTTTGTCGATGGATTGGGTAGGTCTTTAAGTCCTGAGAAAATGAGCGAAATCGGAGAGAAATATTTTTTTTCAGAAAATGAAATTCTCGTAAGGGTCCCCCTACGTGATTTTTAGCGTAAACTTTTTTCTCGAAAGTATGCCAAGTAATACATCATTTTGTTCGTCTTGATGCCAACTATTGAAATATATATATATGTGTATACTTGCATTTAAATCTACGGCTTATGCTCCCCCTGACTGACTCTGACTGACTCTGACTGGCTCTGACTGACTCTGAAATGGATATATTGCATAGCTGAAGACATTTTTGTCGATGGATTGGGTAGGTCTTTAAGTCCTGAGAAAAGGAGCGAAATCGGAGAGAAATAAAAAAAAATCAGAAAAATGAAATTCTCGTAAGGGTCCCCCCCCTTACGTGATTTTTAGCGTAAACTTTTTTCTCGAAAGTATGTCAAGTAATACATCATTTTGTTCGTCTTGATGCCAACTATTGAAATATATATATATGTGTATACTTGCATCTAAATCTACGGCTTATGCTCCCCCTGACTGACTCTGACTGACTCTGACTGCCTCTGACTGACTCTGAAATGGATATATTGCATAGCTGAAGACATTTTTGTCGATGGATTCGGTAGGTCTTTAAGTCCTGAGAAAAGGAGCGAAATCGGAGAGAAATAAAAAAAAATCAGAAAAATGAAATTCTGGTAAGGGTCCCCCCTTACGTGATTTTTAGCGTAAACTTTTTTCTCGAAAGTATGTCAAGTAATACATCATTTTGTTCGTCTTGATGCCAACTATTGAAATATATACATATGTGTATACTTGCATCTAAATCTACGGCTTATGCTCCCCCTGACTGACTCTGACTGACTCTGAATGGCTCTGACTGACTCTGAAATGGATATATTGCATATCTGAAGACATTTTTGTCGATGGATTGGGTAGGTCTTTAAGTCCTGAGAAAATGAGTGAAATCGGAGAAAAATATTTTTTTTCAGAAAAATGAAATTCTCCTAAGGGTCCCCCCTTACGTGATTTTTAGCGTAAACTTTTTTCTCGAAAGTATGTCAAGTAATACATCATTTTGTTCGTCTTGATGCCAACTATTGAAATATATATATATGTGTATACTTGCATCTAAAACTACGGCTTATGCTCCCCCTGACTGACTCTGACTGACTCTGACTGGCTCTGACTGGCCCTGACTGGCTCTGACTGACTCTGAAATGGATATATTGCATAGCTGAAGACATTTTTGTCGATGGATTGGGTAGGTCTTTAAGTCGTGAGAAAATGAGCGAAATCGGAGAATAATATTTTTTTTCAGAAAAACGAAATTCTCCTAAGGGTCCCCCCTTACGTGATTTTTAGCGTAAACTTTATTCTCGAAAGTATGTCAAGTAATAAATCATTTTGTTCGTCTTGATGCGCACTATTGAAATATATATATATGTGTATACTTGCATCTAAATCTACGGCTTATGCTCCCCCTGACTGACTCTGACTGACCCTGACTGGCTCTGACTGACTCTGAAATGGATATATTGCACAGCTGAAGACATTTTTGTCGATGGATTGGGTAGGTCTTTAAGTCCTGAGAAAATGAGCGAAATCGGAGAGAAATATTTTTTTTCAGAAAAATGAAATTCTCGTAAGGGTCCCCCCTTACGTGATTTTTAGCGTAAACTTTTTTCTCGAAAGTATGTCAAGTAATACATCATTTTGTTCGTCTTGATGCCAACTATTGAAATATATATATATGTGTATACTTGCATCTAAATCTACGGCTTATGCTCCCCCTGACTGACTCTGACTGACTCTGACTGGCTCTGACTGACTCTGAAATGGATATATTGCATATCTGAAGACATTTTTGTCGATGGATTGGGTAGGTCTTTAAGTCCTGAGAAAATGAGTGAAATCGGAGAAAAATATTTTTTTTCAGAAAAATGAAATTCTCCTAAGGGTCCCCCCTTACGTGATTTTTAGCGTAAACTTTTTCTCGAAAGTATGTCAAGTAATACATCATTTTGTTCGTCTTGATGCCAACTATTGAAATATATATATATGTGTATACTTGCATCTAAAACTACGGCTTATGCTCCCCCTGACTGACTCTGACTGACTCTGACTGGCTCTGACTGGCCCTGACTGGCTCTGACTGACTCTGAAATGGATATATTGCATAGCTGTAGACATTTTTGTCGATGGATTGGGTAGGTCTTTAAGTCGTGAGAAAATGAGCGAAATCGGAGAATAATATTTTTTTTCAGAAAAATGAAATTCTCCTAAGGGTCCCCCCTTACGTGATTTTTAGCGTAAACTTTTTTCTCGAAAGTATGTCAAGTAATACATCATTTTGTTCGTCTTGATGCCAACTATTGAAATATATACATATGTGTATACTTGCATCTAAATCTACGGCTTATGCTCCCCCTGACTGACTCTGACTGACCCTGACTGGCTCTGACTGACTCTGAAATGGATATATTGCACAGCTGAAGACATTTTTGTCGATGGATTGGGTAGGTCTTTAAGTCCTGAGAAAATGAGCGAAATCGGAGAGAAGTTTTTTTTTTCAGAAAAATGAAATTCTCGTAAGGGTCCCCCCTTACGTGATTTTTAGCGTAAACTTTTTTCTCGAAAGTATGTCAAGTAATACATCATTTTGTTCGTCTTGATGCCAACTATTGAAATATATATATATGTGTATACTTGCATCTAAGTTTACGGCTTATGCTCCCCCTGACTGACTCTGACTGACCCTGACTGGCTCTGACTGACTCTGAAATGGATATATTGCACAGCTGAAGACATTTTTGTCGATGGATTGGGTAGGTCTTTAAGTCCTGAGAAAATGAGCGAAATCGGAGAATAATATTTTTTTTTCAGAAAAATGAAATTCTCCTAAGGGTCCCCCCTTACGTGATTTTTAGCGTAAACTTTTTTCTCGAAAGTATGTCAAGTAATACATCATTTTGTTCGTCTTGATGCGCACTATTGAAATATATATATATGTGTATACTTGCATCTTAATCTACGGCTTATGCTCCCCCTGACTGACTCTGACTGACCCTGACTGGCTCTGACTGACTCTGAAATGGATATATTGCACAGCTGAAGACATTTTTGTCGATGGATTCGGTAGGTCTTTAAGTCCTGAGAAAATGAGCGAAATCGGAGAGAAGTATTTTTTTTCAGAAAAATGAAATTCTCTTAAGGGTCCCCCCTTACGTGATTTTTAGCGTAAACTTTTTTCTCGAAAGTATGTCAAGTGATACATCATTTTGTTCGTCTTGATGCCAACTATTGAAATATATATATATGTGTATACTTGCATCTAAATCTACGGCTTATGCTCCCCCTGACTGACTCTGACTGACCCTGACTGGCTCTGACTGACTCTGAAATGGATATATTGCACAGCTGAAGACATTTTTGTCGATGGATTGGGTAGGTCTTTAAGTCCTGAGAAAATGAGCGAAATTGGAGAGAAGTATTTTTTTTCAGAAAAATGAAATTCTCGTAAGGGTCCCCCCTTACGTGATTTTTAGCGTAAACTTTTTTCTCGAAAGTATGTCAAGTAATACATCATTTTGTTCGTCTTGATGCCAACTATTGAAATATATATATATGTGTATACTTGCATCTAAATCTACGGCTTATGCTCCCCCTGACTGACTCTGACTGACTCTGACTGACTCTGACTGGCTCTGACTGACTCTGAAATGGATATATTGCATAGCTGAAGACATTTTTGTCGATGGATTGGGTAGGTCTTTAAGTCCTAAGAAAATGAGCGAAATGGGAGAGAAATATTTTTTTTCAGAAAAATGAAATTCTCGTAAGGGTCCCCCCCTACGTGATTTTTAGCGTAAACTTTTTTCTCGAAAGTATGTCAAGTAATACATCATTTTGTTCGTCTTGATGCCAACTATTGAAATATATATATATGTGTATACTTGCATCTAAATCTACGGCTTATGCTCCCCCTGACTGACTCTGACTGACTCTGACTGCCTCTGACTGACTCTGAAATGGATATATTGCATAGCTGAAGACATTTTTGTCGATGGATTGGGTAGGTCTTTAAGTCCTGAGAAAAGGAGCGAAATCGGAGAGAAATAAAAAAAAATCAGAAAAATGAAATTCTCGTAAGGGTCCCCCCTTACGTGATTTTTAGCGTAAACTTTTTTCTCGAAAGTATGTCAAGTAATACATCATTTTGTTCGTCTTGATGCCAACTATTGAAATATATACATATGTGTATACTTGCATCTAAATCTACGGCTTATGCTCCCCCTGACTGACTCTGACTGACTCTGACTGGCTCTGACTGACTCTGAAATGGATATATTGCATATCTGAAGACATTTTTGTCGATGGATTGGGTAGGTCTTTAAGTCCTGAGAAAATGAGTGAAATCGGAGAAAAATATTTTTTTTCAGAAAAATGAAATTCTCCTAAGGGTCCCCCCTTACGTGATTTTTAGCGTAAACTTTTTTCTCGAAAGTAGGTCAAGTAATACATCATTTTGTTCGTCTTGATGCCAACTATTGAAATATATATATATGTGTATACTTGCATCTAAAACTACGGCTTATGCTCCCCCTGACTGACTCTGACTGACTCTGACTGGCTCTGACTGGCCCTGACTGGCTCTGACTGACTCTGAAATGGATATATTGCATAGCTGAAGACATTTTTGTCGATGGATTGGGTAGGTCTTTAAGTCTTGAGAAAATGAGCGAAATCGGAGAATAATATTTTTTTTCAGAAAAATGAAATTCTCGTAAGGGTCCCCCCTTACGTGATTTTTAGCGTAAACTTTTTTCTCGAAAGTATGTCAAGTAATACATCATTGTGTTCGTCTTGATGCCAACTATTGAAATATATATATATGTGTATACTTGCATCTAAATCTACGGCTTATGCTCCCCCTGACTGACTCTGACTGACTCTGACTGGCTCTGACTGACTCTGAAATGGATATATTGCATAGCTGAAGACATTTTTGTCGATGGATTGGGTAGGTCTTTAAGTCCTGAGAAAATGAGCGAAATCGGAGAGAAATATATTTTTTTCAGAAAAATGAAATTCTCGTAAGCGATTGGGTAGGTCTTTAAGTCCTGAGAAAATGAGCGAAATCGGAGAGAAATATTTTTTTCAGAAAAATGAAATTCTCTTAAGGGTCCCCCTTACGTGATTTTTAGCGTAAACTTTTTTCTCGAAGGTATTTCAAGTAATACATCATTTTGTTCGTCTTGATGCCAACTATTGAAATATATATATATGTGTATACTTGCATCTAAATCTACGGCCTATGCTCCCCCTGACTGACTCTGACTGACCCTGACTGGCTCTGACTGACTCTGAAATGGATATATTGCATAGCTGAAGACATTTTTGTCGATGGATTGCGTAGGTCTTTAAGTCCTGAGAAAATGAGCGAAATCGGAGAGAAATATTTTTTTTCAGAAAAATGAAATTCTCGTAAGGGTCCCCCCTTACGTGATTTTTAGCGTAAACTTATTTCTCGAAAGTATGTCAAGTAATACATCATTTTGTTCGTCTTGATGCCAACTATTGAAATATATATATATGTGTATACTTGCATCTAAATCTACGGCTTATGCTCCCCCTGACTGACTCTGACTGACTCTGACTGACTCTGACTGACTCTGAAATGGATATATTGCATAGCTGAAGACATTTTTGTCGATGGATGGGTAGGTCTTTAAGTCCTGAGAAAATGAGCGAAATGGGAGAGAAATAAAAAAAATTCAGAAAAATGAAATTCTCGTAAGGGTCCCCCCTTACGTGATTTTTAGCGTAAACTATTTTTCTCGAAAGTATGTCAAGTAATACATCATTGTGTTCGTCTTGATGCCAACTATTGAAATATATATATATGTGTATACTTGCATCTAAATCTACGGCTTATGCTCCCCCTGACTGACTCTGACTGACTCTGACTGACCCTGACTGGCTCTGACTGACTCTGAAATGGATATATTGCATAGCTGAAGACATTTTTGTCGATGGATTGGGTAGGTCTTTAAGTCCTAAGAAAATGAGCGAAATCGGAGAGAAATATTTTTTTTCAGAAAAATGAAATTCTCGTAAGGGTCCCCCCTTACGTGAGACAATTTTGTTGTCGAAGATAGAAATTCGTGATTTTCCGAAAACCTCGGGAAACATTTAAAATGGATATATTGCATAGCTGAAGACATTTTCGTCGATGGGGTAGGTAAGTCTTTAAGTCCTGAAAAAATGAGCCAAATCGGAGAGAAATATTTTTTTTCCGAAAAATGAATTCTATCACAGGTCAAACCCTGTACGCGATTTTGATTTTTAGCGGAAATTTTGTTTTCACTCTGACTGACTCTGACTGACTCTGATTGACACTGACTGACACTGACTGACTCTGACTGACTCTGACTGACTCTTACTGACTCTTACTGACTCTTACTGACTGTGAATGACTCTGACTGACTCTGACTCTGACTGACTCTGGGTTAATCGGAGAGACAATTTTTTTGTCGAAGATAGAAATTCGTGATTTTCCGAAAACCTCGGGAAACATTTAAAATGGATATATTGCATAGCTGAAGACATTTTCGTCGATGGGGTAGGTAAGTCTTTAAGTCCTGAAAAAATGAGCCAAATCGGAGAGAAATATTTTTTTTCCGAAAAATGAATTCTATCACAGGTCAAGACCTGTACGCGATTTTGATTTTTAGCGGAAATTTTGTTTTCACTCTGACTAACTCTGACTGACTCTGATTGACACTGACTGACACTGACTGACTCTGAATGACTCTGAATGACTCTTACTGACTCTTACTGACTCTTACTGACTCTGAATGACTCTGACTGACTCTGACTCTGACTGACTCTGGGTTAATCGGAGAGACAATTTTTTTGTCGAAGATAGAAATTCGTGATTTTCCGAAAACCTCGGGAAACATTTAAAATGGATATATTGCATAGCTGAAGACATTTTCGTCGATGGGGTAGGTAAGTCTTTAAGTCCTGAAAAAATGAGCCAAATCGGAGAGAAATATTTTTTTTCCGAAAAATGAATTCTATCACGGGTCAAGACCTGTACGCGATTTTGATTTTTAGCGGAAATTTTGTTTTCACTCTGACTGACTCTGACTGACTCTGATTGACACTGACTGACACTGACTGACTCTGAATGACTCTGACTGACTCTGAATGACTCTGAATGACTCTGACTCTGACTGACTCTGGGTTAATCGGAGAGACATTTTTTTTGTCGAAGATAGAAATTCGTGATTTTCCGAAAACCTCGGGAAACATTTAAAATGGATATATTGCATAGCTGAAGACATTTTCGTCGATGGGGTAGGTAAATCTTTAAGTCCTGAAAAAATGAGCCAAATCGGAGAGAAATATTTTTTTTCCGAAAAATGAATTCTATCACACCTGTACGCGATTTTGATTTGTAGCGGAAATTTTGTTTTCACTCTGACTGACTCTGACTGACTCTGATTGACACTGACTGACACTGACTGACTCTGAATGACTCTGACTGACTCTTACTGACTCTTACTGACTCTTACTGACTCTTACTGACTCTGAATGACTCTGACTGACTCTGACTGACTCTGGGTTAATCGGAGAGACAATTTTGTGTCGAAGATAGAAATTCGTGATTTTCCGAAAACCTCGGGAAACATTTAAAATGGATATATTGCATAGCTGAAGACATTTTCGTCGATGGGGTAGGTAAGTCTTTAAGTCCTGAAAAAATGAGCCAAATCGGAGAGAAATATTTTTTTTCCGAAAAATGAATTCTATCACAGGTCAAGACCTGTACGCCATTTTGATTTTTAGCGGAAATTTTGTTTTCACTCTGACTGACTCTGACTGACTCTGATTGACACTGACTGACACTGACTGACTCTGAATGACTCTGACTGACTCTTACTGACTCTTACTGACTCTGAATGACTCTGAATGACTCTGACTCTGACTGACTCTGGGTTAATCGGAGAGACAATTTTTTTGTCGAAGATAGAAATTCGTGATTTTCCGAAAACCTCGGGAAACATTTAAAATGGATATATTGCATAGCTGAAGACATTTTCGTCGATGGGGTAGGTAAGTCTTTAAGTCCTGAAAAAATGAGCCAAATCGGAGAGAAATATTTTTTTTCCGAAAAATGAATTCTATCACAGGTCAAGACCTGTACGCGATTTTGATTTTAACGGAAATTTTGTTTTCACTCTGACTAACTCTGACTGACTCTGATTGACACTGACTGACACTGACTGACTCTGAATGACTCTGACTGACTCTTACTGACTCTTACTGACTCTTACTGACTCTGAATGACTCTGACTGACTCTGACTCTGACTGACTCTGGGTTAATCGGAGAGACAATTTTTTTGTCGAAGATAGAAATTCGTGATTTTCCGAAAACCTCTGGAAACATTTAAAATGGATATATTGCATAGCTGAAGACATTTTCGTCGATGGGGTATGTAAGTCTTTAAGTCCTGAAAAAATGAGCCAAATCGGAGAGAAATATTTTTTTTCCGAAAAATGAATTCTATCACAGGTCAAGACCTGTACGCGATTTTGATTTTTAGCGGAAATTTTGTTTTCACTCTGACTGACTCTGACTGACTCTGATTGACACTGACTGACACTGACTGACTCTGAATGACTCTGACTGACTCTTACTGACTCTTACTGACTCTTACTGACTCTGAATGACTCTGACTGACTCTGACTGACTCTGGGTTAATCGGAGAGACAATTTTTTTGTCGAAGATAGAAATTCGTGATTTTCCGAAAACCTCGGGAAACATTTAAAATGGATATATTGCATAGCTGAAGACATTTTCGTCGATGGGGTAGGTAAGTCTTTAAGTCCTGAAAAAATGAGCCAAATCGGAGAGAAATATTTTTTTTCCGAAAAATGAATTCTATCACAGGTCAAGACCTGTACGCGATTTTGATTTTTAGCGGAAATTTTGTTTTCACGCTGACTGACTCTGACTGACTCTGATTGACACTGACTGACACTGACTGACTCTGAATGACTCTGACTGACTCTTACTGACTCTTACTGACTCTTACTGACTCTGAATGACTCTGACTGACTCTGACTCTGACTGACTCTGGGTTAATCGGAGAGACAATTTTTTTGTCGAAGATAGAAATTCGTGATTTTCCGAAAACCTCGGGAAACATTTAAAATGGATATATTGCATAGCTGAAGACATTTTCGTCGATGGGGTAGGTAAGTCTTTAAGTCCTGAAAAAATGAGCCAAATCGGAGAGAAATATTTTTTTTCCGAAAAATGAATTCTATCACAGGTCAAGACCTGTACGCGATTTTGATTTTTAGCGGAAATTTTGTTTTCACTCTGACTGACTCTGACTGACTCTGATTGACACTGACTGACACTGACTGACTCTGAATGACTCTGACTGACTCTTACTGACTCTTACTGACTCTTACTGACTCTGAATGACTCTGACTGACTCTGACTCTGACTGACTCTGGGTTAATCGGAGAGACAATTTTTTTGTCGAAGATAGAAATTCGTGATTTTCCGAAAACCTCGGGAAACATTTAAAATGGATATATTGCATAGCTGAAGACATTTTCGTCGATGGGGTAGGTAAGTCTTTAAGTCCTGAAAAAATGAGCCAAATCGGAGAGAAATATTTTTTTTCCGAAAAATGAATTCTATCACAGGTCAAGACCTGTACGCGATTTAGATTTTTAGCGGAAATTTTGTTTTCACGCTGACTGACTCTGACTGACTCTGATTGACACTGACTGACACTGACTGACTCTGAATGACTCTGACTGACTCTTACTGACTCTTACTGACTCTTACTGACTCTGAATGACTCTGACTGACTCTGACTCTGACTGACTCTGGGTTAATCGGAGAGACAATTTTTTTGTCGAAGATAGAAATTCGTGATTTTCCGAAAACCTCGGGAAACATTTAAAATGGATATATTGCATAGCTGAAGACATTTTCGTCGATGGGGTAGGTAAGTCTTTAAGTCCTGAAAAAATGAGCCAAATCGGAGAGAAATATTTTTTTTCCGAAAAATGAATTCTATCACAGGTCAAGACCTGTACGCGATTTTGATTTTTAGCGGAAATTTTGTTTTCACTCTGACTGACTCTGACTGACTCTGATTGACACTGACTGACACTGACTGACTCTGAATGACTCTGACTGACTCTTACTGACTCTTACTGACTCTTACTGACTCTGAATGACTCTGACTGACTCTGACTGACTCTGGGTTAATCGGAGAGACAATTTTTTTGTCGAAGATAGAAATTCGTGATTTTCCGAAAACCTCGGGAAACATTTAAAATGGATATATTGCATAGCTGAAGACATTTTCGTCGATGGGGTAGGTAAGTCTTTAAGTCCTGAAAATATGAGCCAAATCGGAGAGAAATATTTTTTTTCCGAAAAATGAATTCTATCACAGGTCAAGACCTGTACGCGATTTTGATTTTTAGCGGAAATTTTGTTTTCACTCTGACTGACTCTGACTGACTCTGATTGACACTGACTGGCACTGACTGACTCTGAATGACTCTGACTGACTCTTACTGACTCTTACTGACTCTTACTGACTCTGAATGACTCTGACTGACTCTGACTCTGACTGACTCTGGGTTAATCGGAGAGACAATTTTTTTGTCGAAGATAGAAATTCGTGATTTTCCGAAAACCTCGGGAAACATTTAAAATGGATATATTGCATAGCTGAAGACATTTTCGTCGATGGGGTAGGTAAGTCTTTAAGTCCTGAAAAAATGAGCCAAATCGGAGAGAAATATTTTTTTTCCGAAAAATGAATTCTATCACAGGTCAAGACCTGTACGCGATTTTTTGTAGCGGAAATTTTGTTTTCACTCTGACTGACTCTGACTGACTCTGATTGACACTGACTGACACTGACTGACTCTGAATGACTCTGACTGACTCTTACTGACTCTTACTGACTCTTACTGACTCTGAATGACTCTGACTGACTCTGACTCTGACTGACTCTGGGTTAATCGGAGAGACAATTTTTTTGTCGAAGATAGAAATTCGTGATTTTCCGAAAACCTCGGGAAACATTTAAAATGGATATATTGCATAGCTGAAGACATTTTCGTCGATGGGGTAGGTAAGTCTTTAAGTCCTGAAAAAATGAGCCAAATCGGAGAGAAATATTTTTTTTCCGAAAAATGAATTCTATCACAGGTCAAGACCTGTACGCGATTTTGATTTTTAGCGGAAATTTTGTTTTCACGCTGACTGACTCTGACTGACTCTGATTGACACTGACTGACACTGACTGACTCTGAATGACTCTGACTGACTCTTACTGACTCTTACTGACTCTTACTGACTCTGAATGACTCTGACTGACTCTGACTCTGACTGACTCTGGGTTAATCGGAGAGACAATTTTTTTGTCGAAGATAGAAATTCGTGATTTTCCGAAAACCTCGGGAAACATTTAAAATGGATATATTGCATAGCTGAAGACATTTTCGTCGATGGGGTAGGTAAGTCTTTAAGTCCTGAAAAAATGAGCCAAATCGGAGAGAAATATTTTTTTTCCGAAAAATGAATTCTATCACAGGTCAAGACCTGTACGCGATTTTGATTTTTAGCGGAAATTTTGTTTTCACTCTGACTGACTCTGACTGACTCTGATTGACACTGACTGACACTGACTGACTCTGAATGACTCTGACTGACTCTTACTGACTCTTACTGACACTTACTGACTCTGAATGACTCTGACTGACTCTGACTCTGACTGACTCAGGGTTAATCGGAGAGACAATTTTTTTGTCGAAGATAGAAATTCGTGATTTTTTTGCGAAAACCTCGGGAAACATTTAAAATGGATATATTGCATAGCTGAAGACATTTTCGTCGATGGGGTAGGTAAGTCTTTAAGTCCTGAAAAAATGAGCCAAATCGGAGAGAAATATTTTTTTTCCGAAAAATGAATTCTATCACAGGTCAAGACCTGTACGCGATTTTGATTTTTAGCGGAAATTTTGTTTTCACTCTGACTAACTCTGACTGACTCTGATTGACACTGACTGACACTGACTGACTCTGAATGACTCTGACTGACTCTTACTGACTCTTACTGACTCTTACTGACTCTTACTGACTCTGACTGACTCTGACTCTGACTGACTCTGGGTTAATCGGAGAGACAATTTTTTTGTCGAAGATAGAAATTCGTGATTTTCCGAAAACCTCGGGAAACATTTAAAATGGATATATTGCATAGCTGAAGACATTTTCGTCGATGGGGTATGTAAGTCTTTAAGTCCTGAAAAAATGAGCCAAATCGGAGAGAAATATTTTTTTTCCGAAAAATGAATTCTATCACAGGTCAAGACTTGTACGCGATTTTGATTTTTAGCGGAAATTTTGTTTTCACTCTGACTGACTCTGACTGACTCTGATTGACACTGACTGACACTGACTGACTCTGAATGACTCTGACTGACTCTTACTGACTCTTACTGACTCTTACTGACTCTGAATGACTCTGAATGACTCTGACTCTGACTGACTCTGGGTTAATCGGAGAGACAATTTTTTTGTCGAAGATAGAAATTCGTGATTTTCCGAAAACCTCGGGAAACATTTAAAATGGATATATTGCATAGATGAAGACATTTTCGTCGATGGGGTAGGTAAGTCTTTAAGTCCTGAAAAAATGAGCCAAATCGGAGAGAAATATTTTTTTTCCGAAAAATGAATTCTATCACAGGTCAAGACCTGTACGCGATTTTGATTTTTAGCGGAAATTTTGTTTTCACTCTGACTGACTCTGACTGACTCTGATTGACACTGACTGACACTGACTGACTCTGAATGACTCTGACTGACTCTTACTGACTCTTACTGACACTTACTGACTCTGAATGACTCTGACTGACTCTGACTCTGACTGACTCAGGGTTAATCGGAGAGACAATTTTTTTGTCGAAGATAGAAATTCGTGATTTTTTTGCGAAAACCTCGGGAAACATTTAAAATGGATATATTGCATAGCTGAAGACATTTTCGTCGATGGGGTAGGTAAGTCTTTAAGTCCTGAAAAAATGAGCCAAATCGGAGAGAAATATTTTTTTTCCGAAAAATGAATTCTATCACAGGTCAAGACCTGTACGCGATTTTGATTTTTAGCGGAAATTTTGTTTTCACTCTGACTAACTCTGACTGACTCTGATTGACACTGACTGACACTGACTGACTCTGAATGACTCTGACTGACTCTTACTGACTCTTACTGACTCTTACTGACTCTTACTGACTCTGACTGACTCTGACTCTGACTGACTCTGGGTTAATCGGAGAGACAATTTTTTTGTCGAAGATAGAAATTCGTGATTTTCCGAAAACCTCGGGAAACATTTAAAATGGATATATTGCATAGCTGAAGACATTTTCGTCGATGGGGTATGTAAGTCTTTAAGTCCTGAAAAAATGAGCCAAATCGGAGAGAAATATTTTTTTTCCGAAAAATGAATTCTATCACAGGTCAAGACTTGTACTCGATTTTGATTTTTAGCGGAAATTTTGTTTTCACTCTGACTGACTCTGACTGACTCTGATTGACACTGACTGACACTGACTGACTCTGAATGACTCTGACTGACTCTTACTGACTCTTACTGACTCTTACTGACTCTGAATGACTCTGAATGACTCTGACTCTGACTGACTCTGGGTTAATCGGAGAGACAATTTTTTTGTCGAAGATAGAAATTCGTGATTTTCCGAAAACCTCGGGAAACATTTAAAATGGATATATTGCATAGATGAAGACATTTTCGTCGATGGGGTAGGTAAGTCTTTAAGTCCTGAAAAAATGAGCCAAATCGGAGAGAAATATTTTTTTTCCGAAAAATGAATTCTATCACAGGTCAAGACCTGTACGCGATTTTTTGTAGCGGAAATTTTGTTTTCACTCTGACTGACTCTGACTGACTCTGATTGACACTGACTGACACTGACTGACTCTGAATGACTCTGACTGACTCTTACTGACTCTTACTGACTCTGAATGACTCTGAATGACTCTGACTGACTCTGACTCTGACTGACTCTGGGTTAATCGGAGAGACAATTTTTTTGTCGAAGATAGAAATTCGTGATTTTCCGAAAACCTCGTGAAACATTTAAAATGGATATATTGCATAGCTGAAGACATTTTCGTCGATGGGGTAGGTAAGTCTTTAAGTCCTGAAAAAATGAGCCAAATCGGAGAGAAATATTTTTTTTCCGAAAAATGAATTCTATCACAGGTCAAGACCTGTACGCGATTTTGATTTTTAGCGGAAATTTTGTTTTCACGCTGACGGACTCTGACTGACTCTGATTGACACTGACTGACACTGACTGACTCTGAATGACTCTGACTGACTCTTACTGACTCTTACTGACTCTTACTGACTCTGAATGACTCTGACTGACTCTGACTCTGACTGACTTTGGGTTAATCGGAGAGACAATTTTTTTGTCGAAGATAGAAATTCGTGATTTTCCGAAAACCTCGGGAAACATTTAAAATGGATATATTGCATAGCTGAAGACATTTTCGTCGATGGGGTAGGTAAGTCTTTAAGTCCTGAAAAAATGAGCCAAATCGGAGAGAAATATTTTTTTTCCGAAAAATGAATTCTATCACAGGTCAAGACCTGTACGCGATTTTGATTTTTAGCGGAAATTTTGTTTTCACTCTGACTGACTCTGACTGACTCTGATTGACACTGACTGACACTGACTGACTCTGAATGACTCTGACTGACTCTTACTGACTCTTACTGACTCTTACTGACTCTGACTGACTCTGACTCTGACTGACTCTGGGTTAATCGGAGAGACAATTTTTTTGTCGAAGATAGAAATTCGTGATTTTCCGAAAACCTCGGGAAACATTTAAAATGGATATATTGCATAGCTGAAGACATTTTCGTCGATGGGGTATGTAAGTCTTTAAGTCCTGAAAAAATGAGCCAAATCGGAGAGAAATATTTTTTTTCCGAAAAATGAATTCTATCACAGGTCAAGACTTTTACGCGATTTTGATTTTTAGCGGAAATTTTGTTTTCACTCTGACTGACTCTGACTGACTCTGATTGACACTGACTGACACTGACTGACTCTGAATGACTCTGACTGACTCTTACTGACTCTTACTGACTCTTACTGACTCTGAATGACTCTGACTGACTCTGACTCTGACTGACTCTGGGTTAATCGGAGAGACAATTTTTTTGTCGAAGATAGAAATTCGTGATTTTCCGAAAACCTCGGGAAACATTTAAAATGGATATATTGCATAGCTGAAGACATTTTCGTCGATGGGGTAGGTAAGTCTTTAAGTCCTGAAAAAATGAGCCAAATCGGAGAGAAATATTTTTTTTCCGAAAAATGAATTCTATCACAGGTCAAGACCTGTAATCGATTTTGATTTTTAGCGGAAATTTTGTTTTCACTCTGACTGACTCTGACTGACTCTGATTGACACTGACTGACACTGACTGACTCTGAATGACTCTGACTGACTCTTACTGACTCTTACTGACTCTTACTGACTCTGAATGACTCTGACTGACTCTGACTCTGACTGACTCTGGGTTAATCGGAGAGACAATTTTTTTGTCGAAGATAGAAATTCGTGATTTTCCGAAAACCTCGGGAAACATTTAAAATGGATATATTGCATAGCTGAAGACATTTTCGTCGATGGGGTAAGTAAGTCTTTAAGTCCTGAAAAAATGAGCCAAATCGGAGAGAAATAATTTTTTTCCGAAAAATGAATTCTATCACAAGTCAAGACCTGTAAGCGATTTTGATTTTTAGCGGTAATTTTGTTTTCACGCTGACTGACTCTGACTGACTCTGATTGACACTGACTGACACTGACTGACTCTGAATGACTCTGACTGACTCTTACTGACTCTTACTGACTCTTACTGACTCTGAATGACTCTGACTGACTCTGACTCTGACTGACTCTGGGTTAATCGGAGAGACAATTTTTTTGTCGAAGATAGAAATTCGTGATTTTCCGAAAACCTCGGGAAACATTTAAAATGGATATATTGCATAGCTGAAGACATTTTCGTCGATGGGGTAGGTAAGTCTTTAAGTCCTGAAAAAATGAGCCAAATCGGAGAGAAATATTTTTTTTCCGAAAAATGAATTCTATCACAGGTCAAGACCTGTAATCGATTTTGATTTTTAGCGGAAATTTTGTTTTCACTCTGACTGACTCTGACTGACTCTGATTGACACTGACTGACACTGACTGACTCTGAATGACTCTGACTGACTCTTACTGACTCTTACCTCGGGAAACATTTAAAATGGATATATTGCATAGCTGAAGACATTTTCGTCGATGGGGTAGGTAAGTCTTTAAGTCCTGAAAAAATGAGCCAAATCGGAGAGAAATATTTTTTTTCCGAAAAATGAATTCTATCACAGGTCAAGACCTGTACGCGATTTTGATTTTTAGCGGAAATTTTGTTTTCACTCTGACTGACTCTGACTGACTCTGATTGACACTGACTGACACTGACTGACTCTGAATGACTCTGACTGACTCTTACTGACTCTTACTGACTCTTACTGACTCTGACTGACTCTGACTCTGACTGACTCTGGGTTAATCGGAGAGACAATTTTTTTGTCGAAGATAGAAATTCGTGATTTTCCGAAAACCTCGGGAAACATTTAAAATGGATATATTGCATAGCTGAAGACATTTTCGTCGATGGGGTAGGTAAGTCTTTAAGTCCTGAAAAAATGAGCCAAATCGGAGAGAAATATTTTTTTTCCAAAGAATGAATTCTACCACAGGTCAAGACCTGTACGCGATTTTGATTTTTAGCGGAAATTTTGTTTTCACTCTGACTGACTCTGACTGACTCTGATTGACACTGACTGACACTGACTGACTCTGAATGACTCTGACTGACTCTTACTGACTCTTACTGACTCTTACTGACTCTGAATGACTCTGACTGACTCTGACTCTGACTGACTCTGGGTTAATCGGAGAGACAATTTTTTTGTCGAAGATAGAAATTCGTGATTTTCCGAAAACCTCGGGAAACATTTAAAATGGATATATTGCATAGCTGAAGACATTTTCGTCGATGGGGTAGGTAAGTCTTTAAGTCCTGAAAAAATGAGCCAAATCGGAGAGAAATATTTTTTTTCCGAAAAATGAATTCTATCACAGGTCAAGACCTGTAATCGATTTTGATTTTTAGCGGAAATTTTGTTTTCACTCTGACTGACTCTGACTGACTCTGATTGACACTGACTGACACTGACTGACTCTGAATGACTCTGACTGACTCTTACTGACTCTTACCTCGGGAAACATTTAAAATGGATATATTGCATAGCTGAAGACATTTTCGTCGATGGGGTAGGTAAGTCTTTAAGTCCTGAAAAAATGAGCCAAATCGGAGAGAAATATTTTTTTTCCGAAAAATGAATTCTATCACAGGTCAAGACCTGTACGCGATTTTGATTTTTAGCGGAAATTTTGTTTTCACTCTGACTGACTCTGACTGACTCTGATTGACACTGACTGACACTGACTGACTCTGAATGACTCTGACTGACTCTTACTGACTCTTACTGACTCTTACTGACTCTGACTGACTCTGACTCTGACTGACTCTGGGTTAATCGGAGAGACAATTTTTTTGTCGAAGATAGAAATTCGTGATTTTCCGAAAACCTCGGGAAACATTTAAAATGGATATATTGCATAGCTGAAGACATTTTCGTCGATGGGGTATGTAAGTCTTTAAGTCCTGAAAAAATGAGCCAAATCGGAGAGAAATATTTTTTTTCCGAAAAATGAATTCTATCACAGGTCAAGACCTGTACGCGATTTTGATTTTTAGCGGAAATTTTGTTTTCACTCTGACTGACTCTGACTGACTCTGATTGACACTGACTGACACTGACTGACTCTGAATGACTCTGACTGACTCTTACTGACTCTTACTGACTCTTACTGACTCTGAATGACTCTGACTGACTCTGACTCTGACTGACTCTGGGTTAATCGGAGAGACAATTTTTTTGTCGAAGATAGAAATTCGTGATTTTCCGAAAACCTCGGGAAACATTTAAAATGGATATATTGCATAGCTGAAGACATTTTCGTCGATGGGGTAGGTAAGTCTTTAAGTCCTGAAAAAATGAGCCAAATCGGAGAGAAATAAATTTTTTCCGAAAAATGAATTCTATCACAGGTCAAGACCTGTAAGCGATTTTGATTTTTAGCGGAAATTTTGTTTTCACGCTGACTGACTCTGACTGACTCTGATTGACACTGACTGACACTGACTGACTCTGAATGACTCTGACTGACTCTTACTGACTCTTACTGACTCTTACTGACTCTGAATGACTCTGACTGACTCTGACTCTGACTGACTCTGGGTTAATCGGAGAGACAATTTTTTTGTCGAAGATAGAAATTCGTGATTTTCCGAAAACCTCGGGAAACATTTAAAATGGATATATTGCATAGCTGAAGACATTTTCGTCGATGGGGTAGGTAAGTCTTTAAGTCCTGAAAAAATGAGCCAAATCGGAGAGAAATATTTTTTTTCCGAAAAATGAATTCTATCACAGGTCAAGACCTGTACGCGATTTTGATTTTTAGCGGAAATTTTGTTTTCACGCTGACTGACTCTGACTGACTCTGATTGACACTGACTGACACTGACTGACTCTGAATGACTCTGACTGACTCTTACTGACTCTTACTGACTCTGAATGACTCTGACTGACTCTGACTCTGACTGACTCTGGGTTAATCGGAGAGACAATTTTTTTGTCGAAGATAGAAATTCGTGATTTTCCGAAAACCTCGGGAAACATTTAAAATGGATATATTGCATAGCTGAAGACATTTTCGTCGATGGGGTAGGTAAGTCTTTAAGTCCTGAAAAAATGAGCCAAATCGGAGAGAAATATTTTTTTTCCAAAGAATGAATTCTACCACAGGTCAAGACCTGTACGCGATTTTGATTTTTAGCGGAAATTTTGTTTTCACTCTGACTGACTCTGACTGACTCTGATTGACACTGACTGACACTGACTGACTCTGAATGACTCTGACTGACTCTTACTGACTCTTACTGACTCTGAATGACTCTGACTGACTCTGACTGACTCTGACTCTGACTGACTCTGGGTTAATCGGAGAGACAATTTTTTTGTCGAAGATAGAAATTCGTGATTTTCCGAAAACCTCGGGAAACATTTAAAATGGATATATTGCATAGCTGAAGACATTTTCGTCGATGGGGTAGGTAAGTCTTTAAGTCCTGAAAAAATGAGCCAAATCGGAGAGAAATATTTTTTTTCCGAAAAATGAATTCTATCACAGGTCAAGACCTGTAATCGATTTTGATTTTTAGCGGAAATTTTGTTTTCACTCTGACTGACTCTGACTGACTCTGATTGACACTGACTGACACTGACTGACTCTGAATGACTCTGACTGACTCTTACTGACTCTTACTGACTCTTACTGACTCTGAATGACTCTGACTGACTCTGACTCTGACTGACTCTGGGTTAATCGGAGAGACAATTTTTTTGTCGAAGATAGAAATTCGTGATTTTCCGAAAACCTCGGGAAACATTTAAAATGGATATATTGCATAGCTGAAGACATTTTCGTCGATGGGGTAAGTAAGTCTTTAAGTCCTGAAAAAATGAGCCAAATCGGAGAGAAATAATTTTTTTCCGAAAAATGAATTCTATCACAAGTCAAGACCTGTAAGCGATTTTGATTTTTAGCGGAAATTTTGTTTTCACGCTGACTGACTCTGACTGACTCTGATTGACACTGACTGACACTGACTGACTCTGAATGACTCTGACTGACTCTTACTGACTCTTACTGACTCTTACTGACTCTGAATGACTCTGACTGACTCTGACTCTGACTGACTCTGGGTTAATCGGAGAGACAATTTTTTTGTCGAAGATAGAAATTCGTGATTTTCCGAAAACCTCGGGAAACATTTAAAATGGATATATTGCATAGCTGAAGACATTTTCGTCGATGGGGTAGGTAAGTCTTTAAGTCCTGAAAAAATGAGCCAAATCGGAGAGAAATATTTTTTTTCCGAAAAATGAATTCTATCACAGGTCAAGACCTGTAATCGATTTTGATTTTTAGCGGAAATTTTGTTTTCACTCTGACTGACTCTGACTGACTCTGATTGACACTGACTGACACTGACTGACTCTGAATGACTCTGACTGACTCTTACTGACTCTTACCTCGGGAAACATTTAAAATGGATATATTGCATAGCTGAAGACATTTTCGTCGATGGGGTAGGTAAGTCTTTAAGTCCTGAAAAAATGAGCCAAATCGGAGAGAAATATTTTTTTTTCCGAAAAATGAATTCTATCACAGGTCAAGACCTGTACGCGATTTTGATTTTTAGCGGAAATTTTGTTTTCACTCTGACTGACTCTGACTGACTCTGATTGACACTGACTGACACTGACTGACTCTGAATGACTCTGACTGACTCTTACTGACTCTTACTGACTCTTACTGACTCTGACTGACTCTGACTCTGACTGACTCTGGGTTAATCGGAGAGACAATTTTTTTGTCGAAGATAGAAATTCGTGATTTTCCGAAAACCTCGGGAAACATTTAAAATGGATATATTGCATAGCTGAAGACATTTTCGTCGATGGGGTAGGTAAGTCTTTAAGTCCTGAAAAAATGAGCCAAATCGGAGAGAAATATTTTTTTTCCAAAGAATGAATTCTACCACAGGTCAAGACCTGTACGCGATTTTGATTTTTAGCGGAAATTTTGTTTTCACTCTGACTGACTCTGACTGACTCTGATTGACACTGACTGACACTGACTGACTCTGAATGACTCTGACTGACTCTTACTGACTCTTACTGACTCTTACTGACTCTGAATGACTCTGACTGACTCTGACTCTGACTGACTCTGGGTTAATCGGAGAGACAATTTTTTTGTCGAAGATAGAAATTCGTGATTTTCCGAAAACCTCGGGAAACATTTAAAATGGATATATTGCATAGCTGAAGACATTTTCGTCGATGGGGTAGGTAAGTCTTTAAGTCCTGAAAAAATGAGCCAAATCGGAGAGAAATATTTTTTTTCCGAAAAATGAATTCTATCACAGGTCAAGACCTGTAATCGATTTTGATTTTTAGCGGAAATTTTGTTTTCACTCTGACTGACTCTGACTGACTCTGATTGACACTGACTGACACTGACTGACTCTGAATGACTCTGACTGACTCTTACTGACTCTTACCTCGGGAAACATTTAAAATGGATATATTGCATAGCTGAAGACATTTTCGTCGATGGGGTAGGTAAGTCTTTAAGTCCTGAAAAAATGAGCCAAATCGGAGAGAAATATTTTTTTTCCGAAAAATGAATTCTATCACAGGTCAAGACCTGTACGCGATTTTGATTTTTAGCGGAAATTTTGTTTTCACTCTGACTGACTCTGACTGACTCTGATTGACACTGACTGACACTGACTGACTCTGAATGACTCTGACTGACTCTTACTGACTCTTACTGACTCTTACTGACTCTGACTGACTCTGACTCTGACTGACTCTGGGTTAATCGGAGAGACAATTTTTTTGTCGAAGATAGAAATTCGTGATTTTCCGAAAACCTCGGGAAACATTTAAAATGGATATATTGCATAGCTGAAGACATTTTCGTCGATGGGGTATGTAAGTCTTTAAGTCCTGAAAAAATGAGCCAAATCGGAGAGAAATAAATTTTTTCCGAAAAATGAATTCTATCACAGGTCAAGACCTGTAAGCGATTTTGATTTTTAGCGGAAATTTTGTTTTCACGCTGACTGACTCTGACTGACTCTGATTGACACTGACTGACACTGACTGACTCTGAATGACTCTGACTGACTCTTACTGACTCTTACTGACTCTTACTGACTCTGAATGACTCTGACTGACTCTGACTCTGACTGACTCTGGGTTAATCGGAGAGACAATTTTTTTGTCGAAGATAGAAATTCGTGATTTTCCGAAAACCTCGGGAAACATTTAAAATGGATATATTGCATAGCTGAAGACATTTTCGTCGATGGGGTAGGTAAGTCTTTAAGTCCTGAAAAAATGAGCCAAATCGGAGAGAAATATTTTTTTTCCGAAAAATGAATTCTATCACAGGTCAAGACCTGTACGCGATTTTGATTTTTAGCGGAAATTTTGTTTTCACGCTGACTGACTCTGACTGACTCTGATTGACACTGACTGACACTGACTGACTCTGAATGACTCTGACTGACTCTTACTGACTCTTACTGACTCTTACTGACTCTGAATGACTCTGACTGACTCTGACTCTGACTGACTCTGGGTTAATCGGAGAGACAATTTTTTTGTCGAAGATAGAAATTCGTGATTTTCCGAAAACCTCGGGAAACATTTAAAATGGATATATTGCATAGCTGAAGACATTTTCGTCGATGGGGTAGGTAAGTCTTTAAGTCCTGAAAAAATGAGCCAAATCGGAGAGAAATATTTTTTTCCCGAAAAATGAATTCTATCACAGGTCAAGACCTGTACGCGATTTTGATTTTTAGCGGAAATTTTGTTTTCACTCTAACTGACTCTGACTGACTCTGATTGACACTGACTGACACTGACTGACTCTGAATGACTCTGACTGACTCTTACTGACTCTTACTGACTCTTACTGACTCTGAATGACTCTGACTGACTCTGACTGACTCTGGGTTAATCGGAGAGACAATTTTTTTGTCGAAGATAGAAATTCGTGATTTTCCGAAAACCTCGGGAAACATTTAAAAAGGATATTTTGCATAGCTGAAGACATTTTCGTCGATGGGGTAGGTAAGTCTTTAAGTCCTGAAAAAATGAGCCAAATCGGAGAGAAATATTTTTTTTCCGAAAAATGAATTCTATCACAGGTCAAGACCTGTACGCGATTTTGATTTTTAGCGGAAATTTTGTTTTCACGCTGACGGACTCTGACTGACTCTGATTGACACTGACTGACACTGACTGACTCTGAATGACTCTGACTGACTCTTACTGACTCTTACTGACTCTTACTGACTCTGAATGACTCTGACTGACTCTGACTCTGACTGACTCTGGGTTAATCGGAGAGACAATTTTTTTGTCGAAGATAGAAATTCGTGATTTTCCGAAAACCTCGGGAAACATTTAAAATGGATATATTGCATAGCTGAAGACATTTTCGTCGATGGGGTAGGTAAGTCTTTAAGTCCTGAAAAAATGAGCCAAATCGGAGAGAAATATTTTTTTTCCGAAAAATGAATTCTATCACAGGTCAAGACCTGTACGCGATTTTGATTTTTAGCGGAAATTTTGTTTTCACTCTGACTGACTCTGACTGACTCTGATTGACACTGACTGACACTGACTGACTCTGAATGACTCTGACTGACTCTTACTGACTCTTACTGACTCTTACTGACTCTGAATGACTCTGACTGACTCTGACTCTGACTGACTCTGGGTTAATCGGAGAGACAATTTTTTTGTCGAAGATAGAAATTCGTGATTTTCCGAAAACCTCGGGAAACATTTAAAATGGATATATTGCATAGCTGAAGACATTTTCGTCGATGGGGTAGGTAAGTCT
The DNA here is from genome assembly GCA_032209605.1 of Mactromeris polynyma. Lineage (NCBI taxonomy): Eukaryota > Metazoa > Mollusca > Bivalvia > Venerida > Mactridae > Mactromeris > Mactromeris polynyma. The sequence goes on along the minus strand of JASFXZ010000038.1, from coordinate 4,880,898 downwards.
TTAAGTCCTGAAAAAATGAGCCAAATCGGAGAGAAATATTTTTTTTCCGAAAAATGAATTCTATCACAGGTCAAGACCTGTACGCGATTTTGATTTTTAGCGGAAATTTTGTTTTCACTCTGACTGACTCTGACTGACTCTGATTGACACTGACTGACACTGACTGACTCTGAATGACTCTGACTGACTCTTACTGACTCTTACTGACTCTTACTGACTCTGAATGACTCTGACTGACTCTGACTCTGACTGACTCTGGGTTAATCGGAGAGACAATTTTTTTGTCGAAGATAGAAATTCGTGATTTTCCGAAAACCTCGGGAAACATTTAAAATGGATATATTGCATAGCTGAAGACATTTTTGTCGATGGGGTAGGTAAGTCTTTAAGTCCTGAAAAAATGAGCCAAATCGGAGAGAAATATTTTTTTTCCGAAAAATGAATTCTATCACAGGTCAAGACCTGTAAGCGATTTTGATTTTTAGCGGAAATTTTGTTTTCACGCTGACTGACTCTGACTGACTCTGATTGACACTGACTGACACTGACTGACTCTGAATGACTCTGACTGACTCTTACTGACTCTTACTGACTCTGAATGACTCTGAATGACTCTGACTGACTCTGACTCTGACTGACTCTGGGTTAATCGGAGAGACAATTTTTTTGTCGAAGATAGAAATTCGTGATTTTCCGAAAACCTCGGGAAACATTTAAAATGGATATATTGCATAGCTGAAGACATTTTCGTCGATGGGGTAGGTAAGTCTTTAAGTCCTGAAAAAATGAGCCAAATCGGAGAGAAATATTTTTTTTCCGAAAAATGAATTCTATCACAGGTCAAGACCTGTAATCGATTTTGATTTTTAGCGGAAATTTTGTTTTCACTCTGACTGACTCTGACTGACTCTGATTGACACTGACTGACACTGACTGACTCTGAATGACTCTGACTGACTCTTACTGACTCTTACTGCCTCTTACTGACTCTTACTGACTCTTACTGACTCTGACTGACTCTGACTCTGACTGACTCTGGGTTAATCGGAGAGACAATTTTTTTGTCGAAGATAGAAATTCGTGATTTTCCGAAAACCTCGGGAAACATTTAAAATGGATATATTGCATAGCTGAAGACATTTTCGTCGATGGGGTAGGTAAGTCTTTAAGTCCTGAAAAAATGAGCCAAATCGGAGAGAAATATTTTTTTTCCGAAAAATGAATTCTATCACAGGTCAAGACCTGTACGCGATTTTGATTTTTAGCGGAAATTTTGTTTTCACTCTGACTGACTCTGACTGACTCTGATTGACACTGACTGACACTGACTGACTCTGAATGACTCTGACTGACTCTTACTGACTCTTACTGACTCTTACTGACTCTGAATGACTCTGACTGACTCTGACTGACTCTGGGTTAATCGGAGAGACAATTTTTTTGTCGAAGATAGAAATTCGTGATTTTCCGAAAACCTCGGGAAACATTTAAAAAGGATATATTGCATAGCTGAAGACATTTTCGTCGATGGGGTAGGTAAGTCTTTAAGTCCTGAAAAAATGAGCCAAATCGGAGAGAAATATTTTTTTTCCGAAAAATGAATTCTATCACAGGTCAAGACTTGTACGCGATTTTGATTTTTAGCGGAAATTTTGTTTTCACTCTGACTGACTCTGACTGACTCTGATTGACACTGACTGACACTGACTGACTCTGAATGACTCTGGGTTAATCGGAGAGACAATTTTTTTGTCGAAGATAGAAATTCGTGATTTTTTTGCGAAAACCTCGGGAAACATTTAAAATGGATATATTGCATAGCTGAAGACATTTTCGTCGATGGGGTAGGTAAGTCTTTAAGTCCTGAAAAAATGAGCCAAATCGGAGAGAAATATTTTTTTTCCGAAAAATGAATTCTATCACAGGGTAAGACCTGTACGCGATTTTGATTTTTAGCGGAAATTTTGTTTTCACTCTGACTGACTCTGACTGACTCTGATTGACACTGACTGACACTGACTGACTCTGAATGACTCTGACTGACTCTTACTGACCCTTACTGACTCTTACTGACTCTGAATGACTCTGACTGACTCTGACTGACTCTGGGTTAATCGGAGAGACAATTTTTTTGTCGAAGATAGAAATTCGTGATTTTCCGAAAACCTCGGGAAACATTTAAAATGGATATATTGCATAGCTGAAGACATTTTCGTCGATGGGGTAGGTAAGTCTTTAAGTCCTGAAAAAATGAGCCAAATCGGAGAGAAATATTTTTTTTCCGAAAAATGAATTCTATCACAGGTCAAGACCTGTACGCGATTTTGATTTTTAGCGGAAATTTGGTTTTCACTCTGACTGACTCTGACTGACTCTGATTGACACTGACTGACACTGACTGACTCTGAATGACTCTGACTGACTCTTACTGACTCTTACTGACTCTGAATGACTCTGAATGACTCTGACTGACTCTGACTCTGACTGACTCTGGGTTAATCGGAGAGAAAAAATTTTTGTCGAAGATAGAAATTCGTGATTTTCCGAAAACCTCGGGAAACATTTAAAATGCATATATTGCATAGCTGAAGACATTTTCGTCGATGGGGTAGGTAAGTCTTTAAGTCCTGAAAAAATGAGCCAAATCGGAGAGAAATATCTTTTTTCCGAAAAATGAATTCTATCACAGGTCAATCCTTTACGCGATTTTGATTTTTAGCGGAAATTTTGTTTTCACTCTGACTAACTCTGACTGACTCTGATTGACACTGACTGACACTGACTGACTCTGAATGACTCTGACTGACTCTTACTGACTCTTACTGACTCTTACTGACTCTGAATGACTCTGACTGACTCTGACTCTGACTGACTCTGGGTTAATCGGAGAGACAATATTTTTGTCGAAGATAGAAATTCGTGATTTTCCGAAAACCTCGGGAAACATTTAAAATGGATATATTGCATAGCTGAAGACATTTTCGTCGATGGGGTAGGTAAGTCTTTAAGTCCTGAAAAAATGAGCCAAATCGGAGAGAAATATTTTTTTTCCGAAAAATAAATTCTATCACAGGTCAAGACCTGTACGCGATTTTGATTTTTAGCGGAAATTTTGTTTTCACTCTGACTGACTCTGACTGACTCTGATTGACACTGACTGACACTGACTGACTCTGAATGACTCTGACTGACTCTTACTGACTCTTACTGACTCTTACTGACTCTGACTGACTCTGACTCTGACTGACTCTGGGTTAATCGGAGAGACAATTTTTTTGTCGAAGATAGAAATTCGTGATTTTCCGAAAACCTCGGGAAACATTTAAAATGGATATATTGCATAGCTGAAGACATTTTCGTCGATGGGGTAGGTAAGTCTTTAAGTCCTGAAAAAATGAGCCAAATCGGAGAGAAATATTTTTTTTCCAAAGAATGAATTCTACCACAGGTCAAGACCTGTACGCGATTTTGATTTTTAGCGGAAATTTTGTTTTCACTCTGACTGACTCTGACTGACTCTGATTGACACTGACTGACACTGACTGACTCTGAATGACTCTGACTGACTCTTACTGACTCTTACTGACTCTTACTGACTCTGAATGACTCTGACTGACTCTGACTCTGACTGACTCTGGGTTAATCGGAGAGACAATTTTTTTGTCGAAGATAGAAATTCGTGATTTTCCGAAAACCTCGGGAAACATTTAAAATGGATATATTGCATAGCTGAAGACATTTTCGTCGATGGGGTAGGTAAGTCTTTAAGTCCTGAAAAAATGAGCCAAATCGGAGAGAAATATTTTTTTTCCGAAAAATGAATTCTATCACAGGTCAAGACCTGTAATCGATTTTGATTTTTAGCGGAAATTTTGTTTTCACTCTGACTGACTCTGACTGACTCTGATTGACACTGACTGACACTGACTGACTCTGAATGACTCTGACTGACTCTTACTGACTCTTACTGACTCTTACTGACTCTGAATGACTCTGACTGACTCTGACTCTGACTGACTCTGGGTTAATCGGAGAGACAATTTTTTTGTCGAAGATAGAAATTCGTGATTTTCCGAAAACCTCGGGAAACATTTAAAATGGATATATTGCATAGCTGAAGACATTTTCGTCGATGGGGTAAGTAAGTCTTTAAGTCCTGAAAAAATGAGCCAAATCGGAGAGAAATAATTTTTTTCCGAAAAATGAATTCTATCACAAGTCAAGACCTGTAAGCGATTTTGATTTTTAGCGGTAATTTTGTTTTCACGCTGACTGACTCTGACTGACTCTGATTGACACTGACTGACACTGACTGACTCTGAATGACTCTGACTGACTCTTACTGACTCTTACTGACTCTTACTGACTCTGAATGACTCTGACTGACTCTAACTCTGACTGACTCTGGGTTAATCGGAGAGACAATTTTTTTGTCGAAGATAGAAATTCGTGATTTTCCGAAAACCTCGGGAAACATTTAAAATGGATATATTGCATAGCTGAAGACATTTTCGTCGATGGGGTAGGTAAGTCTTTAAGTCCTGAAAAAATGAGCCAAATCGGAGAGAAATTTTTTTTTTCCGAAAAATGAATTCTATCACAGGTCAAGACCTGTACGCGATTTTGATTTTTAGCGGAAATTTTGTTTTCACTCTGACTGACTCTGACTGACTCTGATTGACACTGACTGACACTGACTGACTCTGAATGACTCTGACTGACTCTTACTGACTCTTACTGACTCTTACTGACTCTGAATGACTCTGACTGACTCTGACTCTGACTGACTCTGGGTTAATCGGAGAGACAATTTTTTTGTCGAAGATAGAAATTCGTGATTTTCCGAAAACCTCGGGAAACATTTAAAATGGATATATTGCATAGCTGAAGACATTTTCGTCGATGGGGTAGGTAAGTCTTTAAGTCCTGAAAAAATGAGCCAAATCGGAGAGAAATATTTTTTTTCCGAAAAATGAATTCTATCACAGGTCAAGACCTGTACGCGATTTTGATTTTTAGCGGAAATTTTGTTTTCACTCTGACTGACTCTGACTGACTCTGATTGACACTGACTGACACTGACTGACTCTGAATGACTCTGATTGACTCTTACTGACTCTTACTGACTCTTACTGACTCTGAATGACTCTGACTGACTCTGACTCTGACTGACTCTGGGTTAATCGGAGAGACAATTTTTTTGTCGAAGATAGAAATTCGTGATTTTCCGAAAACCTCGGGAAACATTTAAAATGGATATATTGCATAGCTGAAGACATTTTCGTGGATGGGGTAGGTAAGTCTTTAAGTCCTGAAAAAATGAGCCAAATCGGAGAGAAATATTTTTTTTCCGAAAAATGAATTCTATCACAAGTCAAGTCCTGTACGCGATTTTGATTTTTAGCGGAAATTTTGTTTTCACTCTGACTGACTCTGACTGACTCTGATTGACACTGACTGACACTGACTGACTCTGAATGACTCTGACTGACTCTTACTGACTCTTACTGACTCTTACTGACTCTGACTGACTCTGACTGACTCTGACTCTGACTGACTCTGGGTTAATCGGAGAGAAAAATTTTTTGTCGAAGATAGAAATTCGTGATTTTCCGAAAACCTCGGGAAACATTTAAAATGGATATATTGCATAGCTGAAGACATTTTCGTCGATGGGGTAGGTAAGTCTTTAAGTCCTGAAAAAATGAGCCAAATCGGAGAGAAATATTTTTTTTCCGAAAAATGAATTCTATCTCAGGTCAAGACCTGTACGCGATTTTGATTTTTAGCGGAAATTTTGTTTTCACTCTGACTGACTCTGACTGACTCTGATTGACACTGACTGACACTGACTGACTCTGAATGACTCTGACTGACTCTTACTGACTCTTACTGACTCTTACTGACTCTTACTGACTCTGAATGACTCTGACTGACTCTAACTCTGACTGACTCTGGGTTAATCGGAGAGACAATTTTTTTGTCGAAGATAGAAATTCGTGATTTTCCGAAAACCTCGGGAAACATTTAAAATGGATATATTGCATAGCTGAAGACATTTTCGTCGATGGGGTAGGTAAGCCTTTAAGTCCTGAAAAAATGAGCCAAATCGGAGAGAAATATTTTTTTTCCGAAAAATGAATTCTATCACAGGTCAAGACCTGTACGCGATTTTGATTTTTAGCGGAAATTTTGTTTTCACTCTGACTGACTCTGACTGACTCTGATTGACACTGACTGACACTGACTGACTCTGAATGACTCTGACTGACTCTTACTGACTCTTACTGACTCTTACTGACTCTTACTGACTCTGACTGACTCTGACTGACTCTAACTCTGACTGACTCTGGGTTAATCGGAGAGACAATTTTTTTGTCGAAGATAGAAATTCGTGATTTTCCGAAAACCTCGGGAAACATTTAAAATGGATATATTGCATAGCTGAAGACATTTTCGTCGATGGGGTAGGTAAGCCTTTAAGTCCTGAAAAAATGAGCCAAATCGGAGAGAAATATTTTTTTTCCGAAAAATGAATTCTATCACAGGTCAAGACCTGTACGCGATTTTGATTTTTAGCGGAAATTTTGTTTTCACGCTGACTGACTCTGACTGACTCTGATTGACACTGACTGACACTGACTGACTCTGAATGACTCTGACTGACTCTTACTGACTCTTACTGACTCTTACTGACTCTGAATGACTCTGACTGACTCTGACTCTGACTGACTCTGGGTTAATCGGAGAGACAATTTTTTTTGTCGAAGATAGAAATTCGTGATTTTCCGAAAACCTCGGGAAACATTTAAAATGGATATATTGCATAGCTGAAGACATTTTCGTCGATGGGGTAGGTAAGTCTTTAAGTCCTGAAAAAATGAGCCAAATCGGAGAGAAATATTTTTTTTCCGAAAAATGAATTCTATCACAGGTCAAGACCTGTACGCGATTTTGATTTTTAGCGGAAATTTTGTTTTCACTCTGACTGACTCTGACTGACTCTGATTGACACTGACTGACACTGACTGACTCTGAATGACTCTGACTGACTCTTACTGACTCTTACTGACTCTGAATGACTCTGAATGACTCTGACTCTGACTGACTCTGGTTAATCGGAGAGACAATTTTTTTGTCGAAGATAGAAATTCGTGATTTTCCGAAAACCTCGGGAAACATTTAAAATGGATATATTGCATAGCTGAAGACATTTTCGTCGATGGGGTAGGTAACTCTTTAAGTCCTGAAAAAATGAGCCAAATCGGAGAGAAATATTTTTTTTCCGAAAAATGATTTCTATCACAGGTCAAGACCTGTACGCGATTTTGATTTTTAGCGGAAATTTTGTTTTCACTCTGACTGACTCTGACTGACTCTGATTGACACTGACTGACACTGACTGATTCTGAATGACTCTGACTGACTCTTACTGACTCTTACTGACTCTTACTGACTCTGAATGACTCTGACTGACTCTAACTCTGACTGACTCTGGGTTAATCGGAGAGACAATTTTTTTGTCGAAGATAGAAATTCGTGATTTTCCGAAAACCTCGGGAAACATTTAAAATGGATATATTGCATAGCTGAAGACATTTTCGTCGATGGGGTAGGTAAGTCTTTAAGTCCTGAAAAAATGAGCCAAATCGGAGAGAAATTTTTTTTTTCCGAAAAATGAATTCTATCACAGGTCAAGACCTGTACGCGATTTTGATTTTTAGCGGAAATTTTGTTTTCACTCTGACTGACTCTGACTGACTCTGATTGACACTGACTGACACTGACTGACTCTGAATGACTCTGACTGACTCTTACTGACTCTTACTGACTCTTACTGACTCTGAATGACTCTGACTGACTCTGACTCTGACTGACTCTGGGTTAATCGGAGAGACAATTTTTTTGTCGAAGATAGAAATTCGTGATTTTCCGAAAACCTCGGGAAACATTTAAAATGGATATATTGCATAGCTGAAGACATTTTCGTCGATGGGGTAGGTAAGTCTTTAAGTCCTGAAAAAATGAGCCAAATCGGAGAGAAATATTTTTTTTCCGAAAAATGAATTCTATCACAGGTCAAGACCTGTACGCGATTTTGATTTTTAGCGGAAATTTTGTTTTCACTCTGACTGACTCTGACTGACTCTGATTGACACTGACTGACACTGACTGACTCTGAATGACTCTGATTGACTCTTACTGACTCTTACTGACTCTTACTGACTCTGAATGACTCTGACTGACTCTGACTCTGACTGACTCTGGGTTAATCGGAGAGACAATTTTTTTGTCGAAGATAGAAATTCGTGATTTTCCGAAAACCTCGGGAAACATTTAAAATGGATATATTGCATAGCTGAAGACATTTTCGTGGATGGGGTAGGTAAGTCTTTAAGTCCTGAAAAAATGAGCCAAATCGGAGAGAAATATTTTTTTTCCGAAAAATGAATTCTATCACAAGTCAAGTCCTGTACGCGATTTTGATTTTTAGCGGAAATTTTGTTTTCACTCTGACTGACTCTGACTGACTCTGATTGACACTGACTGACACTGACTGACTCTGAATGACTCTGACTGACTCTTACTGACTCTTACTGACTCTTACTGACTCTGACTGACTCTGACTGACTCTGACTCTGACTGACTCTGGGTTAATCGGAGAGAAAAATTTTTTGTCGAAGATAGAAATTCGTGATTTTCCGAAAACCTCGGGAAACATTTAAAATGGATATATTGCATAGCTGAAGACATTTTCGTCGATGGGGTAGGTAAGTCTTTAAGTCCTGAAAAAATGAGCCAAATCGGAGAGAAATATTTTTTTTCCGAAAAATGAATTCTATCTCAGGTCAAGACCTGTACGCGATTTTGATTTTTAGCGGAAATTTTGTTTTCACTCTGACTGACTCTGACTGACTCTGATTGACACTGACTGACACTGACTGACTCTGAATGACTCTGACTGACTCTTACTGACTCTTACTGACTCTTACTGACTCTTACTGACTCTGAATGACTCTGACTGACTCTAACTCTGACTGACTCTGGGTTAATCGGAGAGACAATTTTTTTGTCGAAGATAGAAATTCGTGATTTTCCGAAAACCTCGGGAAACATTTAAAATGGATATATTGCATAGCTGAAGACATTTTCGTCGATGGGGTAGGTAAGCCTTTAAGTCCTGAAAAAATGAGCCAAATCGGAGAGAAATATTTTTTTTCCGAAAAATGAATTCTATCACAGGTCAAGACCTGTACGCGATTTTGATTTTTAGCGGAAATTTTGTTTTCACGCTGACTGACTCTGACTGACTCTGATTGACACTGACTGACACTGACTGACTCTGAATGACTCTGACTGACTCTTACTGACTCTTACTGACTCTTACTGACTCTGAATGACTCTGAATGACTCTGACTCTGACTGACTCTGGGTTAATCGGAGAGACAATTTTTTTTGTCGAAGATAGAAATTCGTGATTTTCCGAAAACCTCGGGAAACATTTAAAATAGATATATTGCATAGCTGAAGACATTTTCGTCGATGGGGTAGGTAAGTCTTTAAGTCCTGAAAAAATGAGCCAAATCGGAGAGAAATATTTTTTTTCCGAAAAATGAATTCTATCACAGGTCAAGACCTGTACGCGATTTTGATTTTTAGCGGAAATTTTGTTTTCACTCTGACTGACTCTGACTGACTCTGATTGACACTGACTGACACTGACTGACTCTGAATGACTCTGACTGACTCTTACTGACTCTTACTGACTCTGAATGACTCTGAATGACTCTGACTCTGACTGACTCTGGTTAATCGGAGAGACAATTTTTTTGTCGAAGATAGAAATTCGTGATTTTCCGAAAACCTCGGGAAACATTTAAAATGGATATATTGCATAGCTGAAGACATTTTCGTCGATGGGGTAGGTAACTCTTTAAGTCCTGAAAAAATGAGCCAAATCGGAGAGAAATATTTTTTTTCCGAAAAATGATTTCTATCACAGGTCAAGACCTGTACGCGATTTTGATTTTTAGCGGAAATTTTGTTTTCACTCTGACTGACTCTGACTGACTCTGATTGACACTGACTGACACTGACTGACTCTGAATGACTCTGACTGACTCTTACTGACTCTTACTGACTCTTACTGACTCTTACTGACTCTGACTGACTCTAACTCTGACTGACTCTGGGTTAATCGGAGAGACAATTTTTTTGTCGAAGATAGAAATTCGTGATTTTCCGAAAACCTCGGGAAACATTTAAAATGGATATATTGCATAGCTGAAGACATTTTCGTCGATGGGGTAGGTAAGTCTTTAAGTCCTGAAAAAATGAGCCAAATCGGAGAGAAATTTTTTTTTTCCGAAAAATGAATTCTATCACAGGTCAAGACCTGTACGCGATTTTGATTTTTAGCGGAAATTTTGTTTTCACTCTGACTGACTCTGACTGACTCTGATTGACACTGACTGACACTGACTGACTCTGAATGACTCTGACTGACTCTTACTGACTCTTACTGACTCTTACTGACTCTGAATGACTCTGACTGACTCTGACTCTGACTGACTCTGGGTTAATCGGAGAGACAATTTTTTTGTCGAAGATAGAAATTCGTGATTTTCCGAAAACCTCGGGAAACATTTAAAATGGATATATTGCATAGCTGAAGACATTTTCGTCGATGGGGTAGGTAAGTCTTTAAGTCCTGAAAAAATGAGCCAAATCGGAGAGAAATATTTTTTTTCCGAAAAATGAATTCTATCACAGGTCAAGACCTGTACGCGATTTTGATTTTTAGCGGAAATTTTGTTTTCACTCTGACTGACTCTGACTGACTCTGATTGACACTGACTGACACTGACTGACTCTGAATGACTCTGATTGACTCTTACTGACTCTTACTGACTCTTACTGACTCTGAATGACTCTGACTGACTCTGACTCTGACTGACTCTGGGTTAATCGGAGAGACAATTTTTTTGTCGAAGATAGAAATTCGTGATTTTCCGAAAACCTCGGGAAACATTTAAAATGGATATATTGCATAGCTGAAGACATTTTCGTGGATGGGGTAGGTAAGTCTTTAAGTCCTGAAAAAATGAGCCAAATCGGAGAGAAATATTTTTTTTCCGAAAAATGAATTCTATCACAGGTCAAGTCCTGTACGCGATTTTGATTTTTAGCGGAAATTTTGTTTTCACTCTGACTGACTCTGACTGACTCTGATTGACACTGACTGACACTGACTGACTCTGAATGACTCTGACTGACTCTTACTGACTCTTACTGACTCTTACTGACTCTGAATGACTCTGACTGACTCTGACTCTGACTGACTCTGGGTTAATCGGAGAGAAAAAATTTTTGTCGAAGATAGAAATTCGTGATTTTCCGAAAACCTCGGGAAACATTTAAAATGGATATATTGCATAGCTAAAGACATTTTCGTCGATGGGGTAGGTAAGTCTTTAAGTCCTGAAAAAATGAGCCAAATCGGAGAGAAATATTTTTTTTCCGAAAAATGAATTCTATCTCAGGTCAAGACCTGTACGCGATTTTGATTTTTAGCGGAAATTTTGTTTTCACTCTGACTGACTCTGACTGACTCTGATTGACACTGACTGACACTGACTGACTCTGAATGACTCTGACTGACTCTTACTGACTCTTACTGACTCTTACTGACTCTGAATGACTCTGACTCTGACTGACTCTGGGTTAATCGGAGAGACAATTTTTTTGTCGAAGATAGAAATTCGTGATTTTCCGAAAACCTCGGGAAACATTTAAAATGGATATATTGCATAGCTGAAGACATTTTCGTCGATGGGGTAGGTAAGTCTTTAAGTCCTGAAAAAATGAGCCAAATCGGAGAGAAATATTTTTTTTCCGAAAAATGAATTCTATCACAGGTCAAGACCTGTACGCGATTTTGATTTTTAGCGGAAATTTTGTTTTCACTCTGACTGACTCTGACTGACTCTGATTGACACTGACTGACACTGACTGACTCTGAATGACTCTGACTGACTCTAACTGACTCTTACTGACTCTTACTGACTCTGAATGACTCTGACTGACTCTGACTCTGACTGACTCTGGGTTAATCGGAGAGACAATTTTTTTGTCGAAGATAGAAATTCGTGATTTTCCGAAAACCTCGGGAAACATTTAAAATGGATATATTGCATAGCTGAAGACATTTTCGTCGATGGGGTAGGTAAGTCTTTAAGTCCTGAAAAAATGAGCCAAATCGGAGAGAAATATTTTTTTTCCGAAAAATGAATTCTATCACAGGTCAAGACCTGTACGCGATTTTGATTTTTAGCGGAAATTTTGTTTTCACTCTGACTGACTCTGACTGACTCTGATTGACACTGACTGACACTGACTGACTCTGAATGACTCTGACTGACTCTTACTGACTCTTACTGACTCTGAATGACTCTGAATGACTCTGACTCTGACTGACTCTGGTTAATCGGAGAGACAATATTTTTGTCGAAGATAGAAATTCGTGATTTTCCGAAAACCTCGGGAAACATTTAAAATGGATATATTGCATAGCTGAAGACATTTTCGTCGATGGGGTAGGTAAGTCTTTAAGTCCTGAAAAAATGAGCCAAATCGGAGAGAAATATTTTTTTTCCGAAAAATGAATTCTATCACAGGTCAAGACCTGTACGCGATTTTGATTTTTAGCGGAAATTTTGTTTTCACGCTGACTGACTCTGACTGACTCTGATTGACACTGACTGACACTGACTGACTCTGAATGACTCTGACTGACTCTTACTGACTCTTACTGACTCTTACTGACTCTGAATGACTCTGAATGACTCTAACTCTGACTGACTATGGGTTAATCGGAGAGACAATTTTTTTGTCGAAGATAGAAATTCGTGATTTTCCGAAAACCTCGGGAAACATTTAAAATGGATATATTGCATAGCTGAAGACATTTTCGTCGATGGGGTAGGTAAGCCTTTAAGTCCTGAAAAAATGAGCCAAATCGGAGAGAAATATTTTTTTTCCGAAAAATGAATTCTATCACAGGTCAAGACCTGTAAGCGATTTTGATTTTTAGCGGAAATTTTGTTTTCACGCTGACTGACTCTGACTGACTCTGATTGACACTGACTGACACTGACTGACTCTGAATGACTCTGACTGACTCTTACTGACTCTTACTGACTCTTACTGACTCTTACTGACTCTGAATGACTCTGACTGACTCTGACTCTGACTGACTCTGGGTTAATCGGAGAGACAATTTTTTTTGTCGAAGATAGAAATTCGTGATTTTCCGAAAACCTCGGGAAACATTTAAAATGGATATATTGCATAGCTGAAGACATTTTCGTCGATGGGGTAGGTAAGTCTTTAAGTCCTGAAAAAATGAGCCAAATCGGAGAGAAATATTTTTTTTCCGAAAAATGAATTCTATCACAGGTCAAGACCTGTACGCGATTTTGATTTTTAGCGGAAATTTTGTTTTCACTCTGACTGACTCTGACTGACTCTGATTGACACTGACTGACACTGACTGACTCTGAATGACTCTGACTGACTCTTACTGACTCTTACTGACTCTGAATGACTCTGAATGACTCTGACTCTGACTGACTCTGGTTAATCGGAGAGACAATATTTTTGTCGAAGATAGAAATTCGTGATTTTCCGAAAACCTCGGGAAACATTTAAAATGGATATATTGCATAGCTGAAGACATTTTCGTCGATGGGGTAGGTAAGTCTTAAAGTCCTGAAAAAATGAGCCAAATCGGAGAGAAATATTTTTTTTCCGAAAAATGAATTCTATCACAGGTCAAGACCTGTACGCGATTTTGATTTTTAGCGGAAATTTTGTTTTCACTCTGACTGACTCTGATTGACACTGACTGACACTGACTGACTCTGAATGACTCTGATTGACTCTTACTGACTCTTACTGACTCTTACTGACTCTTACTGACTCTGACTGACTCTGACTCTGACTGACTCTGGGTTAATCGGAGAGACAATTTTTTTGTCGAAGATAGAAATTCGTGATTTTCCGAAAACCTCGGGAAACATTTAAAATGGATATATTGCATAGCTGAAGACATTTTCGTCGATGGGGTAGGTAAGTCTTTAAGTCCTGAAAAAATGAGCCAAATCGGAGAGAAATATTTTTTTTCCGAAAAATGAATTCTATCACAGGTCAAGACCTGTACGCGATTTTGATTTTTAGCGGAAATTTTGTTTTCACTCTGACTGACTCTGACTGACTCTGATTGACACTGACTGACACTGACTGACTCTGAATGACTCTGACTGACTCTTACTGACTCTTACTGACTCTTACTGACTCTGAATGACTCTGACTGACTCTGACTCTGACTGACTCTGGGTTAATCGGAGAGAAAAAATTTTTGTCGAAGATAGAAATTCGTGATTTTCCGAAAACCTCGGGAAACATTTAAAATGGATATATTGCATAGCTGAAGACATTTTCGTCGATGGGGTAGGTAAGTCTTTAAGTCCTGAAAAAATGAGCCAAATCGGAGAGAAATATTTTTTTTCCGAAAAATGAATTCTATCACAGGTCAAGACCTGTACGCGATTTTGATTTTTAGCGGAAATTTTGTTTTCACTCTGACTGACTCTGACTGACTCTGATTGACACTGACTGACACTGACTGACTCTGAATGACTCTGACTGACTCTTACTGACTCTTACTGACTCTTACTGACTCTTACTGACTCTGAATGACTCTGACTCTGACTGACTCTGGGTTAATCGGAGAGACAATTTTTTTGTCGAAGATAGAAATTCGTGATTTTCCGAAAACCTCGGGAAACATTTAAAATGGATATATTGCATAGCTGAAGACATTTTCGTCGATGGGGTAGGTAAGTCTTTAAGTCCTGAAAAAATGAGCCAAATCGGAGAGAAATATTTTTTTTCCGAAAAATGAATTCTATCACAGGTCAAGACCTGTACGCGATTTTGATTTTTAGCGGAAATTTTGTTTTCACTCTGACTGACTCTGACTGACTCTGATTGACACTGACTGACACTGACTGACTCTGAATGACTCTGACTGACTCTGACTGACTCTTACTGACTCTTACTGACTCTGACTGACTCTGACTCTGACTGACTCTGGGTTAATCGGAGAGACAATTTTTTTGTCGAAGATAGAAATTCGTGATTTTCCGAAAACCTCGGGAAACATTTAAAATGGATATATTGCATAGCTGAAGACATTTTCGTCGATGGGGTAGGTAAGTCTTTAAGTCCTGAAAAAATGAGCCAAATCGGAGAGAAATATTTTTTTTCCGAAAAATGAATTCTATCACAGGTCAAGACCTGTACGCGATTTTGATTTTTAGCGGAAATTTTGTTTTCACTCTGACTGACTCTGACTGACTCTGATTGACACTGACTGACACTGACTGACTCTGAATGACTCTGACTGACTCTTACTGACTCTTACTGACTCTTACTGACTCTGAATGACTCTGAATGACTCTAACTCTGACTGACTATGGGTTAATCGGAGAGACAATTTTTTTGTCGAAGATAGAAATTCGTGATTTTCCGAAAACCTCGGGAAACATTTAAAATGGATATATTGCATAGCTGAAGACATTTTCGTCGATGGGGTAGGTAAGCCTTTAAGTCCTGAAAAAATGAGCCAAATCGGAGAGAAATATTTTTTTTCCGAAAAATGAATTCTATCACAGGTCAAGACCTGTAAGCGATTTTGATTTTTAGCGGAAATTTTGTTTTCACGCTGACTGACTCTGACTGACTCTGATTGACACTGACTGACACTGACTGACTCTGAATGACTCTGACTGACTCTTACTGACTCTTACTGACTCTTACTGACTCTTACTGACTCTGAATGACTCTGACTGACTCTGACTCTGACTGACTCTGGGTTAATCGGAGAGACAATTTTTTTTGTCGAAGATAGAAATTCGTGATTTTCCGAAAACCTCGGGAAACATTTAAAATGGATATATTGCATAGCTGAAGACATTTTCGTCGATGGGGTAGGTAAGTCTTTAAGTCCTGAAAAAATGAGCCAAATCGGAGAGAAATATTTTTTTTCCGAAAAATGAATTCTATCACAGGTCAAGACCTGTACGCGATTTTGATTTTTAGCGGAAATTTTGTTTTCACTCTGACTGACTCTGACTGACTCTGATTGACACTGACTGACACTGACTGACTCTGAATGACTCTGACTGACTCTTACTGACTCTTACTGACTCTGAATGACTCTGAATGACTCTGACTCTGACTGACTCTGGTTAATCGGAGAGACAATATTTTTGTCGAAGATAGAAATTCGTGATTTTCCGAAAACCTCGGGAAACATTTAAAATGGATATATTGCATAGCTGAAGACATTTTCGTCGATGGGGTAGGTAAGTCTTAAAGTCCTGAAAAAATGAGCCAAATCGGAGAGAAATATTTTTTTTCCGAAAAATGAATTCTATCACAGGTCAAGACCTGTACGCGATTTTGATTTTTAGCGGAAATTTTGTTTTCACTCTGACTGACTCTGATTGACACTGACTGACACTGACTGACTCTGAATGACTCTGATTGACTCTTACTGACTCTTACTGACTCTTACTGACTCTTACTGACTCTGACTGACTCTGACTCTGACTGACTCTGGGTTAATCGGAGAGACAATTTTTTTGTCGAAGATAGAAATTCGTGATTTTCCGAAAACCTCGGGAAACATTTAAAATGGATATATTGCATAGCTGAAGACATTTTCGTCGATGGGGTAGGTAAGTCTTTAAGTCCTGAAAAAATGAGCCAAATCGGAGAGAAATATTTTTTTTCCGAAAAATGAATTCTATCACAGGTCAAGACCTGTACGCGATTTTGATTTTTAGCGGAAATTTTGTTTTCACTCTGACTGACTCTGATTGACACTGACTGACACTGACTGACTCTGAATGACTCTGATTGACTCTTACTGACTCTTACTGACTCTTACTGACTCTTACTGACTCTGACTGACTCTGACTCTGACTGACTCTGGGTTAATCGGAGAGACAATTTTTTTGTCGAAGATAGAAATTCGTGATTTTCCGAAAACCTCGGGAAACATTTAAAATGGATATATTGCATAGCTGAAGACATTTTCGTCGATGGGGTAGGTAAGTCTTTAAGTCCTGAAAAAATGAGCCAAATCGGAGAGAAATATTTTTTTTCCGAAAAATGAATTCTATCACAGGTCAAGACCTGTACGCGATTTTGATTTTTAGCGGAAATTTTGTTTTCACTCTGACTGACTCTGACTGACTCTGATTGACACTGACTGACACTGACTGACTCTGAATGACTCTGACTGACTCTTACTGACTCTTACTGACTCTTACTGACTCTGAATGACTCTGAATGACTCTAACTCTGACTGACTATGGGTTAATCGGAGAGACAATTTTTTTGTCGAAGATAGAAATTCGTGATTTTCCGAAAACCTCGGGAAACATTTAAAATGGATATATTGCATAGCTGAAGACATTTTCGTCGATGGGGTAGGTAAGCCTTTAAGTCCTGAAAAAATGAGCCAAATCGGAGAGAAATATTTTTTTTCCGAAAAATGAATTCTATCACAGGTCAAGACCTGTAAGCGATTTTGATTTTTAGCGGAAATTTTGTTTTCACGCTGACTGACTCTGACTGACTCTGATTGACACTGACTGACACTGACTGACTCTGAATGACTCTGACTGACTCTTACTGACTCTTACTGACTCTTACTGACTCTTACTGACTCTGAATGACTCTGACTGACTCTGACTCTGACTGACTCTGGGTTAATCGGAGAGACAATTTTTTTTGTCGAAGATAGAAATTCGTGATTTTCCGAAAACCTCGGGAAACATTTAAAATGGATATATTGCATAGCTGAAGACATTTTCGTCGATGGGGTAGGTAAGTCTTTAAGTCCTGAAAAAATGAGCCAAATCGGAGAGAAATATTTTTTTTCCGAAAAATGAATTCTATCACAGGTCAAGACCTGTACGCGATTTTGATTTTTAGCGGAAATTTTGTTTTCACTCTGACTGACTCTGACTGACTCTGATTGACACTGACTGACACTGACTGACTCTGAATGACTCTGACTGACTCTTACTGACTCTTACTGACTCTGAATGACTCTGAATGACTCTGACTCTGACTGACTCTGGTTAATCGGAGAGACAATATTTTTGTCGAAGATAGAAATTCGTGATTTTCCGAAAACCTCGGGAAACATTTAAAATGGATATATTGCATAGCTGAAGACATTTTCGTCGATGGGGTAGGTAAGTCTTAAAGTCCTGAAAAAATGAGCCAAATCGGAGAGAAATATTTTTTTTCCGAAAAATGAATTCTATCACAGGTCAAGACCTGTACGCGATTTTGATTTTTAGCGGAAATTTTGTTTTCACTCTGACTGACTCTGATTGACACTGACTGACACTGACTGACTCTGAATGACTCTGATTGACTCTTACTGACTCTTACTGACTCTTACTGACTCTTACTGACTCTGACTGACTCTGACTCTGACTGACTCTGGGTTAATCGGAGAGACAATTTTTTTGTCGAAGATAGAAATTCGTGATTTTCCGAAAACCTCGGGAAACATTTAAAATGGATATATTGCATAGCTGAAGACATTTTCGTCGATGGGGTAGGTAAGTCTTTAAGTCCTGAAAAAATGAGCCAAATCGGAGAGAAATATTTTTTTTCCGAAAAATGAATTCTATCACAGGTCAAGACCTGTACGCGATTTTGATTTTTAGCGGAAATTTTGTTTTCACTCTGACTGACTCTGACTGACTCTGATTGACACTGACTGACACTGACTGACTCTGAATGACTCTGACTGACTCTTACTGACTCTTACTGACTCTTACTGACTCTGAATGACTCTGACTGACTCTAACTCTGACTGACTATGGGTTAATCGGAGAGACAATTTTTTTGTCGAAGATAGAAATTCGTGATTTTCCGAAAACCTCGGGAAACATTTGAAATGGATATATTGCAAAGCTGAAGACATTTTCGTCGATGGGGTAGGTAAGCCTTTAAGTCCTGAAAAAATGAGCCAAATCGGAGAGAAATATTTTTTTTCCGAAAAATGAATTCTATCACAGGTCAAGACCTGTAAGCGATTTTGATTTTTAGCGGAAATTTTGTTTTCACGCTGACTGACTCTGACTGACTCTGATTGACACTGACTGACACTGACTGACTCTGAATGACTCTGACTGACTCTTACTGACTCTTACTGACTCTTACTGACTCTTACTGACTCTGAATGACTCTGACTGACTCTGACTCTGACTGACTCTGGGTTAATCGGAGAGACAATTTTTTTTGTCGAAGATAGAAATTCGTGATTTTCCGAAAACCTCGGGAAACATTTAAAATGGATATATTGCATAGCTGAAGACATTTTCGTCGATGGGGTAGGTAAGTCTTTAAGTCCTGAAAAAATGAGCCAAATCGGAGAGAAATATTTTTTTTCCGAAAAATGAATTCTATCACAGGTCAAGACCTGTACGCGATTTTGATTTTTAGCGGAAATTTTGTTTTCACTCTGACTGACTCTGACTGACTCTGATTGACACTGACTGACACTGACTGACTCTGAATGACTCTGACTGACTCTTACTGACTCTTACTGACTCTGAATGACTCTGAATGACTCTGACTCTGACTGACTCTGGTTAATCGGAGAGACAATATTTTTGTCGAAGATAGAAATTCGTGATTTTCCGAAAACCTCGGGAAACATTTAAAATGGATATATTGCATAGCTGAAGACATTTTCGTCGATGGGGTAGGTAAATCTTTAAGTCCTGAAAAAATGAGCCAAATCGGAGAGAAATATTTTTTTTCCGAAAAATGATTTCTATCACAGGTCAAGACCTGTACGCGATTTTGATTTTTAGCGGAAATTTTGTTTTCACTCTGACTGACTCTGACTGACTCTGATTGACACTGACTGACACTGACTGACTCTGAATGACTCTGACTGACTCTTACTGACTCTTACTGACTCTTACTGACTCTGAATGACTCTGACTGACTCTAACTCTGACTGACTCTGGGTTAATCGGAGAGACAATTTTTTTGTCGAAGATAGAAATTCGTGATTTTCCGAAAACCTCGGGAAACATTTAAAATGGATATATTGCATAGCTGAAGACATTTTCGTCGATGGGGTAGGTAAGCCTTTAAGTCCTGAAAAAATGAGCCAAATCGGAGAGAAATATTTTTTTTCCGAAAAATGAATTCTATCACAGGTCAAGACCTGTACGCGATTTTGATTTTTAGCGGAAATTTTGTTTTCACTCTGACTGACTCTGACTGACTCTGATTGACACTGACTGACACTGACTGACTCTGAATGACTCTGACTGACTCTTACTGACTCTTACTGACTCTTACTGACTCTGACTGACTCTGACTCTGACTGACTCTGGGTTAATCGGAGAGACAATTTTTTTGTCGAAGATAGAAATTCGTGATTTTCCGAAAACCTCGGGAAACATTTAAAATGGATATATTGCATAGCTGAAGACATTTTCGTCGATGGGGTATGTAAGTCTTTAAGTCCTGAAAAAATGAGCCAAATCGGAGAGAAATATTTTTTTTCCGAAAAATGAATTCTATCACAGGTCAAGACCTGTAAGCGATTTTGATTTTTAGCGGAAATTTTGTTTTCACGCTGACTGACTCTGACTGACTCTGATTGACACTGACTGACACTGACTGACTCTGAATGACTCTGACTGACTCTTACTGACTCTTACTGACTCTTACTGACTCTTACTGACTCTGAATGACTCTGAATGACTCTGACTCTGACTGACTCTGGGTTAATCGGAGAGACAATTTTTTTGTCGAAGATAGAAATTCGTGATTTTCCGAAAACCTCGGGAAACATTTAAAATGGATATATTGCATAGCTGAAGACAATTTCGTCGATGGGGTAGGTAAGTCTTTAAGTCCTGAAAAAATGAGCCAAATCGGAGAGAAATATTTTTTTTCCGAAAAATGAATTCTATCACAGGTCAAGACCTGTACGCGATTTTGATTTTTAGCGGAAATTTTGTTTTCACTCTGACTGACTCTGACTGACTCTGATTGACACTGACTGACACTGACTGACTCTGAATGACTCTGACTGACTCTTACTGACTCTTACTGACTCTGAATGACTCTGACTGACTCTGACTCTGACTGACTCTGGGTTAATCGGAGAGACAATTTTTTTGTCGAAGATAGAAATTCGTGATTTTCCGAAAACCTCGGGAAACATTTAAAATGGATATATTGCATAGCTGAAGACATTTTCGTCGATGGGGTAGGTAAGTCTTTAAGTCCTGAAAAAATGAGCCAAATCGGAGAGAAATATTTTTTTTCCGAAAAATGAATTCTATCACAGGTCAAGACCTGTACGCGATTTTGATTTTTAGCGGAAATTTTGTTTTCACTCTGACTGACTCTGACTGACTCTGATTGACACTGACTGACACTGACTGACTCTGAATGACTCTGACTGACTCTTACTGACTCTTACTGACTCTGAATGACTCTGAATGACTCTGAATGACTCTGACTCTGACTGACTCTGGGTTAATCGGAGAGAAAAAATTTTTGTCGAAGATAGAAATTCGTGATTTTCCGAAAACCTCGGGAAACATTTAAAATGGATATATTGCATAGCTGAAGACATTTTCGTCGATGGGGTAGGTAAGTCTTTAAGTCCTGAAAAAATGAGCCAAATCGGAAAGAAATATTTTTTTTCCGAAAAATGAATTCTATCACAGGTCAAGACCTGTACGCGATTTTGATTTTTAGCGGAAATTTTGTTTTCACTCTGACTGACTCTGACTGACTCTGATTGACACTGACTGACACTGACTGACTCTGAATGACTCTGACTGACTCTTACTGACTCTTACTGACTCTGAATGACTCTGAATGACTCTGACTCTGACTGACTCTGGTTAATCGGAGAGACAATTTTTTTGTCGAAGATAGAAATTCGTGATTTTCCGAAAACCTCGGGAAACATTTAAAATGGATATATTGCATAGCTGAAGACATTTTCGTCGATGGGGTAGGTAACTCTTTAAGTCCTGAAAAAATGAGCCAAATCGGAGAGAAATATTTTTTTTCCGAAAAATGATTTCTATCACAGGTCAAGACCTGTACGCGATTTTGATTTTTAGCGGAAATTTTGTTTTCACTCTGACTGACTCTGACTGACTCTGATTGACACTGACTGACACTGACTGACTCTGAATGACTCTGACTGACTCTTACTGACTCTTACTGACTCTTACTGACTCTTACTGACTCTGACTGACTCTAACTCTGACTGACTCTGGGTTAATCGGAGAGACAATTTTTTTGTCGAAGATAGAAATTCGTGATTTTCCGAAAACCTCGGGAAACATTTAAAATGGATATATTGCATAGCTGAAGACATTTTCGTCGATGGGGTAGGTAAGTCTTTAAGTCCTGAAAAAATGAGCCAAATCGGAGAGAAATTTTTTTTTTCCGAAAAATGAATTCTATCACAGGTCAAGACCTGTACGCGATTTTGATTTTTAGCGGAAATTTTGTTTTCACTCTGACTGACTCTGACTGACTCTGATTGACACTGACTGACACTGACTGACTCTGAATGACTCTGACTGACTCTTACTGACTCTTACTGACTCTTACTGACTCTGAATGACTCTGACTGACTCTGACTCTGACTGACTCTGGGTTAATCGGAGAGACAATTTTTTTGTCGAAGATAGAAATTCGTGATTTTCCGAAAACCTCGGGAAACATTTAAAATGGATATATTGCATAGCTGAAGACATTTTCGTCGATGGGGTAGGTAAGTCTTTAAGTCCTGAAAAAATGAGCCAAATCGGAGAGAAATATTTTTTTTCCGAAAAATGAATTCTATCACAGGTCAAGACCTGTACGCGATTTTGATTTTTAGCGGAAATTTTGTTTTCACTCTGACTGACTCTGACTGACTCTGATTGACACTGACTGACACTGACTGACTCTGAATGACTCTGATTGACTCTTACTGACTCTTACTGACTCTTACTGACTCTGAATGACTCTGACTGACTCTGACTCTGACTGACTCTGGGTTAATCGGAGAGACAATTTTTTTGTCGAAGATAGAAATTCGTGATTTTCCGAAAACCTCGGGAAACATTTAAAATGGATATATTGCATAGCTGAAGACATTTTCGTGGATGGGGTAGGTAAGTCTTTAAGTCCTGAAAAAATGAGCCAAATCGGAGAGAAATATTTTTTTTCCGAAAAATGAATTCTATCACAGGTCAAGTCCTGTACGCGATTTTGATTTTTAGCGGAAATTTTGTTTTCACTCTGACTGACTCTGACTGACTCTGATTGACACTGACTGACACTGACTGACTCTGAATGACTCTGACTGACTCTTACTGACTCTTACTGACTCTTACTGACTCTGAATGACTCTGACTGACTCTGACTCTGACTGACTCTGGGTTAATCGGAGAGAAAAATTTTTTGTCGAAGATAGAAATTCGTGATTTTCCGAAAACCTCGGGAAACATTTAAAATGGATATATTGCATAGCTGAAGACATTTTCGTCGATGGGGTAGGTAAGTCTTTAAGTCCTGAAAAAATGAGCCAAATCGGAGAGAAATATTTTTTTTCCGAAAAATGAATTCTATCTCAGGTCAAGACCTGTACGCGATTTTGATTTTTAGCGGAAATTTTGTTTTCACTCTGACTGACTCTGACTGACTCTGATTGACACTGACTGACACTGACTGACTCTGAATGACTCTGACTGACTCTTACTGACTCTTACTGACTCTTACTGACTCTGAATGACTCTGACTCTGACTGACTCTGGGTTAATCGGAGAGACAATTTTTTTGTCGAAGATAGAAATTCGTGATTTTCCGAAAACCTCGGGAAACATTTAAAATGGATATATTGCAAAGCTGAAGACATTTTCGTCGATGGGGTAGGTAAGTCTTTAAGTCCTGAAAAAATGAGCCAAATCGGAGAGAAATATTTTTTTTCCGAAAAATGAATTCTATCACAGGTCAAGACCTGTACGCGATTTTGATTTTTAGCGGAAATTTTGTTTTCACTCTGACTGACTCTGACTGACTCTGATTGACACTGACTGACACTGACTGACTCTGAATGACTCTGACTGACTCTAACTGACTCTTACTGACTCTTACTGACTCTGAATGACTCTGACTGACTCTGACTCTGACTGACTCTGGGTTAATCGGAGAGACAATTTTTTTGTCGAAGATAGAAATTCGTGATTTTCCGAAAACCTCGGGAAACATTTAAAATGGATATATTGCATAGCTGAAGACATTTTCGTCGATGGGGTAGGTAAGTCTTTAAGTCCTGAAAAAATGAGCCAAATCGGAGAGAAATATTTTTTTTCCGAAAAATGAATTCTATCACAGGTCAAGACCTGTACGCGATTTTGATTTTTAGCGGAAATTTTGTTTTCACTCTGACTGACTCTGACTGACTCTGATTGACACTGACTGACACTGACTGACTCTGAATGACTCTGACTGACTCTTACTGACTCTTACTGACTCTGAATGACTCTGAATGACTCTGACTCTGACTGACTCTGGTTAATCGGAGAGACAATATTTTTGTCGAAGATAGAAATTCGTGATTTTCCGAAAACCTCGGGAAACATTTAAAATGGATATATTGCATAGCTGAAGACATTTTCGTCGATGGGGTAGGTAAGTCTTAAAGTCCTGAAAAAATGAGCCAAATCGGAGAGAAATATTTTTTTTCCGAAAAATGAATTCTATCACAGGTCAAGACCTGTACGCGATTTTGATTTTTAGCGGAAATTTTGTTTTCACTCTGACTGACTCTGATTGACACTGACTGACACTGACTGACTCTGAATGACTCTGATTGACTCTTACTGACTCTTACTGACTCTTACTGACTCTTACTGACTCTGACTGACTCTGACTCTGACTGACTCTGGGTTAATCGGAGAGACAATTTTTTTGTCGAAGATAGAAATTCGTGATTTTCCGAAAACCTCGGGAAACATTTAAAATGGATATATTGCATAGCTGAAGACATTTTCGTCGATGGGGTAGGTAAGTCTTTAAGTCCTGAAAAAATGAGCCAAATCGGAGAGAAATATTTTTTTTCCGAAAAATGAATTCTATCACAGGTCAAGACCTGTACGCGATTTTGATTTTTAGCGGAAATTTTGTTTTCACTCTGACTGACTCTGACTGACTCTGATTGACACTGACTGACACTGACTGACTCTGAATGACTCTGACTGACTCTTACTGACTCTTACTGACTCTTACTGACTCTGAATGACTCTGACTGACTCTGACTCTGACTGACTCTGGGTTAATCGGAGAGAAAAATTTTTTGTCGAAGATAGAAATTCGTGATTTTCCGAAAACCTCGGGAAACATTTAAAATGGATATATTGCATAGCTGAAGACATTTTCGTCGATGGGGTAGGTAAGTCTTTAAGTCCTGAAAAAATGAGCCAAATCGGAGAGAAATATTTTTTTTCCGAAAAATGAATTCTATCACAGGTCATTTTCACTCTGACTGACTCTGACTGACTCTGATTGACACTGACTGACACTGACTGACTCTGAATGACTCTGACTGACTCTTACTGACTCTTACTGACTCTTACTGACTCTTACTGACTCTGAATGACTCTGACTCTGACTGACTCTGGGTTAATCGGAGAGACAATTTTTTTGTCGAAGATAGAAATTCGTGATTTTCCGAAAACCTCGGGAAACATTTAAAATGGATATATTGCATAGCTGAAGACATTTTCGTCGATGGGGTAGGTAAGTCTTTAAGTCCTGAAAAAATGAGCCAAATCGGAGAGAAATATTTTTTTTCCGAAAAATGAATTCTATCACAGGTCAAGACCTGTACGCGATTTTGATTTTTAGCGGAAATTTTGTTTTCACTCTGACTGACTCTGACTGACTCTGATTGACACTGACTGACACTGACTGACTCTGAATGACTCTGACTGACTCTGACTGACTCTTACTGACTCTTACTGACTCTGAATGACTCTGACTGACTCTGACTCTGACTGACTCTGGGTTAATCGGAGAGACAATTTTTTTGTCGAAGATAGAAATTCGTGATTTTCCGAAAACCTCGGGAAACATTTAAAATGGATATATTGCATAGCTGAAGACATTTTCGTCGATGGGGTAGGTAAGTCTTTAAGTCCTGAAAAAATGAGCCAAATCGGAGAGAAATATTTTTTTTCCGAAAAATGAATTCTATCACAGGTCAAGACCTGTACGCGATTTTGATTTTTAGCGGAAATTTTGTTTTCACTCTGACTGACTCTGACTGACTCTGATTGACACTGACTGACACTGACTGACTCTGAATGACTCTGACTGACTCTTACTGACTCTTACTGACTCTTACTGACTCTGAATGACTCTGACTGACTCTGACTCTGACTGACTCTGGGTTAATCGGAGAGACAATTTTTTTGTCGAAGATAGAAATTCGTGATTTTCCGAAAACCTCGGGAAACATTTAAAATGGATATATTGCATAGCTGAAGACATTTTCGTCGATGGGGTAGGTAAGTCTTAAAGTCCTGAAAAAATGAGCCAAATCGGAGAGAAATATTTTTTTTCCGAAAAATGAATTCTATCACAGGTCAAGACCTGTACGCGATTTTGATTTTTAGCGGAAATTTTGTTTTCACTCTGACTGACTCTGATTGACACTGACTGACACTGACTGACTCTGAATGACTCTGATTGACTCTTACTGACTCTTACTGACTCTTACTGACTCTTACTGACTCTGACTGACTCTGACTCTGACTGACTCTGGGTTAATCGGAGAGACAATTTTTTTGTCGAAGATAGAAATTCGTGATTTTCCGAAAACCTCGGGAAACATTTAAAATGGATATATTGCATAGCTGAAGACATTTTCGTCGATGGGGTAGGTAAGTCTTTAAGTCCTGAAAAAATGAGCCAAATCGGAGAGAAATATTTTTTTTCCGAAAAATGAATTCTATCACAGGTCAAGACCTGTACGCGATTTTGATTTTTAGCGGAAATTTTGTTTTCACTCTGACTGACTCTGACTGACTCTGATTGACACTGACTGACACTGACTGACTCTGAATGACTCTGACTGACTCTTACTGACTCTTACTGACTCTTACTGACTCTGAATGACTCTGACTGACTCTAACTCTGACTGACTATGGGTTAATCGGAGAGACAATTTTTTTGTCGAAGATAGAAATTCGTGATTTTCCGAAAACCTCGGGAAACATTTAAAATGGATATATTGCATAGCTGAAGACATTTTCGTCGATGGGGTAGGTAAGCCTTTAAGTCCTGAAAAAATGAGCCAAATCGGAGAGAAATATTTTTTTTCCGAAAAATGAATTCTATCACAGGTCAAGACCTGTAAGCGATTTTGATTTTTAGCGGAAATTTTGTTTTCACGCTGACTGACTCTGACTGACTCTGATTGACACTGACTGACACTGACTGACTCTGAATGACTCTGACTGACTCTTACTGACTCTTACTGACTCTTACTGACTCTTACTGACTCTGAATGACTCTGACTGACTCTGACTCTGACTGACTCTGGGTTAATCGGAGAGACAATTTTTTTTGTCGAAGATAGAAATTCGTGATTTTCCGAAAACCTCGGGAAACATTTAAAATGGATATATTGCATAGCTGAAGACATTTTCGTCGATGGGGTAGGTAAGTCTTTAAGTCCTGAAAAAATGAGCCAAATCGGAGAGAAATATTTTTTTTCCGAAAAATGAATTCTATCACAGGTCAAGACCTGTACGCGATTTTGATTTTTAGCGGAAATTTTGTTTTCACTCTGACTGACTCTGACTGACTCTGATTGACACTGACTGACACTGACTGACTCTGAATGACTCTGACTGACTCTTACTGACTCTTACTGACTCTGAATGACTCTGAATGACTCTGACTCTGACTGACTCTGGTTAATCGGAGAGACAATATTTTTGTCGAAGATAGAAATTCGTGATTTTCCGAAAACCTCGGGAAACATTTAAAATGGATATATTGCATAGCTGAAGACATTTTCGTCGATGGGGTAGGTAAGTCTTAAAGTCCTGAAAAAATGAGCCAAATCGGAGAGAAATATTTTTTTTCCGAAAAATGAATTCTATCACAGGTCAAGACCTGTACGCGATTTTGATTTTTAGCGGAAATTTTGTTTTCACTCTGACTGACTCTGATTGACACTGACTGACACTGACTGACTCTGAATGACTCTGATTGACTCTTACTGACTCTTACTGACTCTTACTGACTCTTACTGACTCTGACTGACTCTGACTCTGACTGACTCTGGGTTAATCGGAGAGACAATTTTTTTGTCGAAGATAGAAATTCGTGATTTTCCGAAAACCTCGGGAAACATTTAAAATGGATATATTGCATAGCTGAAGACATTTTCGTCGATGGGGTAGGTAAGTCTTTAAGTCCTGAAAAAATGAGCCAAATCGGAGAGAAATATTTTTTTTCCGAAAAATGAATTCTATCACAGGTCAAGACCTGTACGCGATTTTGATTTTTAGCGGAAATTTTGTTTTCACTCTGACTGACTCTGATTGACACTGACTGACACTGACTGACTCTGAATGACTCTGATTGACTCTTACTGACTCTTACTGACTCTTACTGACTCTTACTGACTCTGACTGACTCTGACTCTGACTGACTCTGGGTTAATCGGAGAGACAATTTTTTTGTCGAAGATAGAAATTCGTGATTTTCCGAAAACCTCGGGAAACATTTAAAATGGATATATTGCATAGCTGAAGACATTTTCGTCGATGGGGTAGGTAAGTCTTTAAGTCCTGAAAAAATGAGCCAAATCGGAGAGAAATATTTTTTTTCCGAAAAATGAATTCTATCACAGGTCAAGACCTGTACGCGATTTTGATTTTTAGCGGAAATTTTGTTTTCACTCTGACTGACTCTGACTGACTCTGATTGACACTGACTGACACTGACTGACTCTGAATGACTCTGACTGACTCTTACTGACTCTTACTGACTCTTACTGACTCTTACTGACTCTGAATGACTCTAACTCTGACTGACTATGGGTTAATCGGAGAGACAATTTTTTTGTCGAAGATAGAAATTCGTGATTTTCCGAAAACCTCGGGAAACATTTAAAATGGATATATTGCATAGCTGAAGACATTTTCGTCGATGGGGTAGGTAAGCCTTTAAGTCCTGAAAAAATGAGCCAAATCGGAGAGAAATATTTTTTTTCCGAAAAATGAATTCTATCACAGGTCAAGACCTGTAAGCGATTTTGATTTTTAGCGGAAATTTTGTTTTCACGCTGACTGACTCTGACTGACTCTGATTGACACTGACTGACACTGACTGACTCTGAATGACTCTGACTGACTCTTACTGACTCTTACTGACTCTTACTGACTCTAACTGACTCTGAATGACTCTGACTGACTCTGACTCTGACTGACTCTGGGTTAATCGGAGAGACAATTTTTTTTGTCGAAGATAGAAATTCGTGATTTTCCGAAAACCTCGGGAAACATTTAAAATGGATATATTGCATAGCTGAAGACATTTTCGTCGATGGGGTAGGTAAGTCTTTAAGTCCTGAAAAAATGAGCCAAATCGGAGAGAAATATTTTTTTTCCGAAAAATGAATTCTATCACAGGTCAAGACCTGTACGCGATTTTGATTTTTAGCGGAAATTTTGTTTTCACTCTGACTGACTCTGACTGACTCTGATTGACACTGACTGACACTGACTGACTCTGAATGACTCTGACTGACTCTTACTGACTCTGAATGACTCTGAATGACTCTGACTCTGACTGACTCTGGTTAATCGGAGAGACAATATTTTTGTCGAAGATAGAAATTCGTGATTTTCCGAAAACCTCGGGAAACATTTAAAATGGATATATTGCATAGCTGAAGACATTTTCGTCGATGGGGTAGGTAAGTCTTAAAGTCCTGAAAAAATGAGCCAAATCGGAGAGAAATATTTTTTTTCCGAAAAATGAATTCTATCACAGGTCAAGACCTGTACGCGATTTTGATTTTTAGCGGAAATTTTGTTTTCACTCTGACTGACTCTGATTGACACTGACTGACACTGACTGACTCTGAATGACTCTGATTGACTCTTACTG
Organism: Mactromeris polynyma; assembly: GCA_032209605.1. Taxonomy (NCBI): domain Eukaryota; kingdom Metazoa; phylum Mollusca; class Bivalvia; order Venerida; family Mactridae; genus Mactromeris; species Mactromeris polynyma. The sequence goes on along the minus strand of JASFXZ010000038.1, from coordinate 4,850,574 downwards.
ACTCTTACTGACTCTTACTGACTCTTACTGACTCTGACTGACTCTGACTCTGACTGACTCTGGGTTAATCGGAGAGACAATTTTTTTGTCGAAGATAGAAATTCGTGATTTTCCGAAAACCTCGGGAAACATTTAAAATGGATATATTGCATAGCTGAAGACATTTTCGTCGATGGGGTAGGTAAGTCTTTAAGTCCTGAAAAAATGAGCCAAATCGGAGAGAAATATTTTTTTTCCGAAAAATGAATTCTATCACAGGTCAAGACCTGTACGCGATTTTGATTTTTAGCGGAAATTTTGTTTTCACTCTGACTGACTCTGACTGACTCTGATTGACACTGACTGACACTGACTGACTCTGAATGACTCTGACTGACTCTTACTGACTCTTACTGACTCTTACTGACTCTGAATGACTCTGACTGACTCTGATTGACACTGACTGACACTGACTGACTCTGAATGACTCTGACTGACTCTTACTGACTCTTACTGACTCTTACTGACTCTTACTGACTCTGAATGACTCTGACTGACTCTGACTCTGACTGACTCTGGGTTAATCGGAGAGACAATTTTTTTTGTCGAAGATAGAAATTCGTGATTTTCCGAAAACCTCGGGAAACATTTAAAATGGATATATTGCATAGCTGAAGACATTTTCGTCGATGGGGTAGGTAAGTCTTTAAGTCCTGAAAAAATGAGCCAAATCGGAGAGAAATATTTTTTTTCCGAAAAATGAATTCTATCACAGGTCAAGACCTGTACGCGATTTTGATTTTTAGCGGAAATTTTGTTTTCACTCTGACTGACTCTGACTGACTCTGATTGACACTGACTGACACTGACTGACTCTGAATGACTCTGACTGACTCTTACTGACTCTTACTGACTCTGAATGACTCTGAATGACTCTGACTCTGACTGACTCTGGTTAATCGGAGAGACAATATTTTTGTCGAAGATAGAAATTCGTGATTTTCCGAAAACCTCGGGAAACATTTAAAATGGATATATTGCATAGCTGAAGACATTTTCGTCGATGGGGTAGGTAAATCTTTAAGTCCTGAAAAAATGAGCCAAATCGGAGAGAAATATTTTTTTTCCGAAAAATGATTTCTATCACAGGTCAAGACCTGTACGCGATTTTGATTTTTAGCGGAAATTTTGTTTTCACTCTGACTGACTCTGACTGACTCTGATTGACACTGACTGACACTGACTGACTCTGAATGACTCTGACTGACTCTTACTGACTCTTACTGACTCTTACTGACTCTGAATGACTCTGACTGACTCTAACTCTGACTGACTCTGGGTTAATCGGAGAGACAATTTTTTTGTCGAAGATAGAAATTCGTGATTTTCCGAAAACCTCGGGAAACATTTAAAATGGATATATTGCATAGCTGAAGACATTTTCGTCGATGGGGTAGGTAAGCCTTTAAGTCCTGAAAAAATGAGCCAAATCGGAGAGAAATATTTTTTTTCCGAAAAATGAATTCTATCACAGGTCAAGACCTGTACGCGATTTTGATTTTTAGCGGAAATTTTGTTTTCACTCTGACTGACTCTGACTGACTCTGATTGACACTGACTGACACTGACTGACTCTGAATGACTCTGACTGACTCTTACTGACTCTTACTGACTCTTACTGACTCTGACTGACTCTGACTCTGACTGACTCTGGGTTAATCGGAGAGACAATTTTTTTGTCGAAGATAGAAATTCGTGATTTTCCGAAAACCTCGGGAAACATTTAAAATGGATATATTGCATAGCTGAAGACATTTTCGTCGATGGGGTATGTAAGTCTTTAAGTCCTGAAAAAATGAGCCAAATCGGAGAGAAATATTTTTTTTCCGAAAAATGAATTCTATCACAGGTCAAGACCTGTAAGCGATTTTGATTTTTAGCGGAAATTTTGTTTTCACGCTGACTGACTCTGACTGACTCTGATTGACACTGACTGACACTGACTGACTCTGAATGACTCTGACTGACTCTTACTGACTCTTACTGACTCTTACTGACTCTTACTGACTCTGAATGACTCTGAATGACTCTGACTCTGACTGACTCTGGGTTAATCGGAGAGACAATTTTTTTGTCGAAGATAGAAATTCGTGATTTTCCGAAAACCTCGGGAAACATTTAAAATGGATATATTGCATAGCTGAAGACAATTTCGTCGATGGGGTAGGTAAGTCTTTAAGTCCTGAAAAAATGAGCCAAATCGGAGAGAAATATTTTTTTTCCGAAAAATGAATTCTATCACAGGTCAAGACCTGTACGCGATTTTGATTTTTAGCGGAAATTTTGTTTTCACTCTGACTGACTCTGACTGACTCTGATTGACACTGACTGACACTGACTGACTCTGAATGACTCTGACTGACTCTTACTGACTCTTACTGACTCTGAATGACTCTGACTGACTCTGACTCTGACTGACTCTGGGTTAATCGGAGAGACAATTTTTTTGTCGAAGATAGAAATTCGTGATTTTCCGAAAACCTCGGGAAACATTTAAAATGGATATATTGCATAGCTGAAGACATTTTCGTCGATGGGGTAGGTAAGTCTTTAAGTCCTGAAAAAATGAGCCAAATCGGAGAGAAATATTTTTTTTCCGAAAAATGAATTCTATCACAGGTCAAGACCTGTACGCGATTTTGATTTTTAGCGGAAATTTTGTTTTCACTCTGACTGACTCTGACTGACTCTGATTGACACTGACTGACACTGACTGACTCTGAATGACTCTGACTGACTCTTACTGACTCTTACTGACTCTGAATGACTCTGAATGACTCTGAATGACTCTGACTCTGACTGACTCTGGGTTAATCGGAGAGAAAAAATTTTTGTCGAAGATAGAAATTCGTGATTTTCCGAAAACCTCGGGAAACATTTAAAATGGATATATTGCATAGCTGAAGACATTTTCGTCGATGGGGTAGGTAAGTCTTTAAGTCCTGAAAAAATGAGCCAAATCGGAAAGAAATATTTTTTTTCCGAAAAATGAATTCTATCACAGGTCAAGACCTGTACGCGATTTTGATTTTTAGCGGAAATTTTGTTTTCACTCTGACTGACTCTGACTGACTCTGATTGACACTGACTGACACTGACTGACTCTGAATGACTCTGACTGACTCTTACTGACTCTTACTGACTCTTACTGACTCTGAATGACTCTGACTGACTCTGACTCTGACTGACTCTGGGTTAATCGGAGAGACAATTTTTTTGTCGAAGATAGAAATTCGTGATTTTCCGAAAACCTCGGGAAACATTTAAAATGGATATATTGCATAGCTGAAGACATTTTCGTCGATGGGGTAGGTAAGTCTTTAAGTCCTGAAAAAATGAGCCAAATCGGAGAGAAATATTTTTTTTCCGAAAAATGAATTCTATCACAGGTCAAGACCTGTACGCGATTTTGATTTTTAGCGGAAATTTTGTTTTCACTCTGACTGACTCTGACTGACTCTGATTGACACTGACTGACACTGACTGACTCTGAATGACTCTGACTGACTCTTACTGACTCTTACTGACTCTTACTGACTCTGAATGACTCTGACTGACTCTGACTCTGACTGACTCTGGGTTAATCGGAGAGACAATTTTTTTGTCGAAGATAGAAATTCGTGATTTTCCGAAAACCTCGGGAAACATTTAAAATGGATATATTGCATAGCTGAAGACATTTTCGTCGATGGGGTAGGTAAGTCTTTAAGTCCTGAAAAAATGAGCCAAATCGGAGAGAAATATTTTTTTTCCGAAAAATGAATTCTATCACAGGTCAAGACCTGTACGCGATTTTGATTTTTAGCGGAAATTCTGTTTTCACTCTGACTGACTCTGATTGACACTGACTGACACTGACTGACTCTGAATGACTCTGACTGACTCTTACTGACTCTTACTGACTCTGAATGACTCTGAATGACTCTGACTGACTCTGACTCTGACTGACTCTGGGTTAATCGGAGAGACAATTTTTTTGTCGAAGATAGAAATTCGTGATATTTCGAAAACCTCGGGAAACATTTAAAATGGATATATTGCATAGCTGAAGACATTTTCGTCGATGGGGTAGGTAAGTCTTTAAGTCCTGAAAAAATGAGCCAAATCGGAGAGAAATATTTTTTTTCCGAAAAATGAATTCTATCACAGGTCAAGACCTGTACGCGATTTTGATTTTTAGCGGAAATTTTGTTTTCACTCTGACTGACTCTGACTGACTCTGATTGACACTGACTGACACTGACTGACTCTGAATGACTCTGACTGACTCTTACTGACTCTTACTGACTCTTACTGACTCTGAATGACTCTGACTGACTCTGACTCTGACTGACTCTGGGTTAATCGGAGAGACAATTTTTTTGTCGAAGATAGAAATTCGTGATTTTCCGAAAACCTCGGGAAACATTTAAAATGGATATATTGCATAGCTGAAGACATTTTCGTCGATGGGGTAGGTAAGTCTTTAAGTCCTGAAAAAATGAGCCAAATCGGAGAGAAATATTTTTTTTCCGAAAAATGAATTCTATCACAGGTCAAGACCTGTACGCGATTTTGATTTTTAGCGGAAATTTTGTTTTCACTCTGACTGACTCTGACTGACTCTGATTGACACTGACTGACACTGACTGACTCTGAATGACTCTGACTGACTCTTACTGACTCTTACTGACTCTGAATGACTCTGAATGACTCTGACTCTGACTGACTCTGGTTAATCGGAGAGACAATATTTTTGTCGAAGATAGAAATTCGTGATTTTCCGAAAACCTCGGGAAACATTTAAAATGGATATATTGCATAGCTGAAGACATTTTCGTCGATGGGGTAGGTAAGTCTTAAAGTCCTGAAAAAATGAGCCAAATCGGAGAGAAATATTTTTTTTCCGAAAAATGAATTCTATCACAGGTCAAGACCTGTACGCGATTTTGATTTTTAGCGGAAATTTTGTTTTCACTCTGACTGACTCTGATTGACACTGACTGACACTGACTGACTCTGAATGACTCTGATTGACTCTTACTGACTCTTACTGACTCTTACTGACTCTTACTGACTCTGACTGACTCTGACTCTGACTGACTCTGGGTTAATCGGAGAGACAATTTTTTTGTCGAAGATAGAAATTCGTGATTTTCCGAAAACCTCGGGAAACATTTAAAATGGATATATTGCATAGCTGAAGACATTTTCGTCGATGGGGTAGGTAAGTCTTTAAGTCCTGAAAAAATGAGCCAAATCGGAGAGAAATATTTTTTTTCCGAAAAATGAATTCTATCACAGGTCAAGACCTGTACGCGATTTTGATTTTTAGCGGAAATTTTGTTTTCACTCTGACTGACTCTGACTGACTCTGATTGACACTGACTGACACTGACTGACTCTGAATGACTCTGACTGACTCTTACTGACTCTTACTGACTCTTACTGACTCTGAATGACTCTGACTGACTCTGACTCTGACTGACTCTGGGTTAATCGGAGAGAAAAAATTTTTGTCGAAGATAGAAATTCGTGATTTTCCGAAAACCTCGGGAAACATTTAAAATGGATATATTGCATAGCTGAAGACATTTTCGTCGATGGGGTAGGTAAGTCTTTAAGTCCTGAAAAAATGAGCCAAATCGGAGAGAAATATTTTTTTTCCGAAAAATGAATTCTATCACAGGTCAAGACCTGTACGCGATTTTGATTTTTAGCGGAAATTTTGTTTTCACTCTGACTGACTCTGACTGACTCTGATTGACACTGACTGACACTGACTGACTCTGAATGACTCTGACTGACTCTTACTGACTCTTACTGACTCTTACTGACTCTTACTGACTCTGAATGACTCTGACTCTGACTGACTCTGGGTTAATCGGAGAGACAATTTTTTTGTCGAAGATAGAAATTCGTGATTTTCCGAAAACCTCGGGAAACATTTAAAATGGATATATTGCATAGCTGAAGACATTTTCGTCGATGGGGTAGGTAAGTCTTTAAGTCCTGAAAAAATGAGCCAAATCGGAGAGAAATATTTTTTTTCCGAAAAATGAATTCTATCACAGGTCAAGACCTGTACGCGATTTTGATTTTTAGCGGAAATTTTGTTTTCACTCTGACTGACTCTGACTGACTCTGATTGACACTGACTGACACTGACTGACTCTGAATGACTCTGACTGACTCTGACTGACTCTTACTGACTCTTACTGACTCTGAATGACTCTGACTGACTCTGACTCTGACTGACTCTGGGTTAATCGGAGAGACAATTTTTTTGTCGAAGATAGAAATTCGTGATTTTCCGAAAACCTCGGGAAACATTTAAAATGGATATATTGCATAGCTGAAGACATTTTCGTCGATGGGGTAGGTAAGTCTTTAAGTCCTGAAAAAATGAGCCAAATCGGAGAGAAATATTTTTTTTCCGAAAAATGAATTCTATCACAGGTCAAGACCTGTACGCGATTTTGATTTTTAGCGGAAATTTTGTTTTCACTCTGACTGACTCTGACTGACTCTGATTGACACTGACTGACACTGACTGACTCTGAATGACTCTGACTGACTCTTACTGACTCTTACTGACTCTGAATGACTCTGAATGACTCTGACTCTGACTGACTCTGGTTAATCGGAGAGACAATATTTTTGTCGAAGATAGAAATTCGTGATTTTCCGAAAACCTCGGGAAACATTTAAAATGGATATATTGCATAGCTGAAGACATTTTCGTCGATGGGGTAGGTAAGTCTTAAAGTCCTGAAAAAATGAGCCAAATCGGAGAGAAATATTTTTTTTCCGAAAAATGAATTCTATCACAGGTCAAGACCTGTACGCGATTTTGATTTTTAGCGGAAATTTTGTTTTCACTCTGACTGACTCTGATTGACACTGACTGACACTGACTGACTCTGAATGACTCTGATTGACTCTTACTGACTCTTACTGACTCTTACTGACTCTTACTGACTCTGACTGACTCTGACTCTGACTGACTCTGGGTTAATCGGAGAGACAATTTTTTTGTCGAAGATAGAAATTCGTGATTTTCCGAAAACCTCGGGAAACATTTAAAATGGATATATTGCATAGCTGAAGACATTTTCGTCGATGGGGTAGGTAAGTCTTTAAGTCCTGAAAAAATGAGCCAAATCGGAGAGAAATATTTTTTTTCCGAAAAATGAATTCTATCACAGGTCAAGACCTGTACGCGATTTTGATTTTTAGCGGAAATTTTGTTTTCACTCTGACTGACTCTGACTGACTCTGATTGACACTGACTGACACTGACTGACTCTGAATGACTCTGACTGACTCTTACTGACTCTTACTGACTCTTACTGACTCTGAATGACTCTGACTGACTCTGACTCTGACTGACTCTGGGTTAATCGGAGAGAAAAAATTTTTGTCGAAGATAGAAATTCGTGATTTTCCGAAAACCTCGGGAAACATTTAAAATGGATATATTGCATAGCTGAAGACATTTTCGTCGATGGGGTAGGTAAGTCTTTAAGTCCTGAAAAAATGAGCCAAATCGGAGAGAAATATTTTTTTTCCGAAAAATGAATTCTATCACAGGTCAAGACCTGTACGCGATTTTGATTTTTAGCGGAAATTTTGTTTTCACTCTGACTGACTCTGACTGACTCTGATTGACACTGACTGACACTGACTGACTCTGAATGACTCTGACTGACTCTTACTGACTCTTACTGACTCTTACTGACTCTTACTGACTCTGAATGACTCTGACTCTGACTGACTCTGGGTTAATCGGAGAGACAATTTTTTTGTCGAAGATAGAAATTCGTGATTTTCCGAAAACCTCGGGAAACATTTAAAATGGATATATTGCATAGCTGAAGACATTTTCGTCGATGGGGTAGGTAAGTCTTTAAGTCCTGAAAAAATGAGCCAAATCGGAGAGAAATATTTTTTTTCCGAAAAATGAATTCTATCACAGGTCAAGACCTGTACGCGATTTTGATTTTTAGCGGAAATTTTGTTTTCACTCTGACTGACTCTGACTGACTCTGATTGACACTGACTGACACTGACTGACTCTGAATGACTCTGACTGACTCTGACTGACTCTTACTGACTCTTACTGACTCTGAATGACTCTGACTGACTCTGACTCTGACTGACTCTGGGTTAATCGGAGAGACAATTTTTTTGTCGAAGATAGAAATTCGTGATTTTCCGAAAACCTCGGGAAACATTTAAAATGGATATATTGCATAGCTGAAGACATTTTCGTCGATGGGGTAGGTAAGTCTTTAAGTCCTGAAAAAATGAGCCAAATCGGAGAGAAATATTTTTTTTCCGAAAAATGAATTCTATCACAGGTCAAGACCTGTACGCGATTTTGATTTTTAGCGGAAATTTTGTTTTCACTCTGACTGACTCTGACTGACTCTGATTGACACTGACTGACACTGACTGACTCTGAATGACTCTGACTGACTCTTACTGACTCTTACTGACTCTTACTGACTCTGAATGACTCTGACTGACTCTGACTCTGACTGACTCTGGGTTAATCGGAGAGACAATTTTTTTGTCGAAGATAGAAATTCGTGATTTTCCGAAAACCTCGGGAAACATTTAAAATGGATATATTGCATAGCTGAAGACATTTTCGTCGATGGGGTAGGTAAGTCTTAAAGTCCTGAAAAAATGAGCCAAATCGGAGAGAAATATTTTTTTTCCGAAAAATGAATTCTATCACAGGTCAAGACCTGTACGCGATTTTGATTTTTAGCGGAAATTTTGTTTTCACTCTGACTGACTCTGATTGACACTGACTGACACTGACTGACTCTGAATGACTCTGATTGACTCTTACTGACTCTTACTGACTCTTACTGACTCTTACTGACTCTGACTGACTCTGACTCTGACTGACTCTGGGTTAATCGGAGAGACAATTTTTTTGTCGAAGATAGAAATTCGTGATTTTCCGAAAACCTCGGGAAACATTTAAAATGGATATATTGCATAGCTGAAGACATTTTCGTCGATGGGGTAGGTAAGTCTTTAAGTCCTGAAAAAATGAGCCAAATCGGAGAGAAATATTTTTTTTCCGAAAAATGAATTCTATCACAGGTCAAGACCTGTACGCGATTTTGATTTTTAGCGGAAATTTTGTTTTCACTCTGACTGACTCTGACTGACTCTGATTGACACTGACTGACACTGACTGACTCTGAATGACTCTGACTGACTCTTACTGACTCTTACTGACTCTTACTGACTCTGAATGACTCTGACTGACTCTAACTCTGACTGACTATGGGTTAATCGGAGAGACAATTTTTTTGTCGAAGATAGAAATTCGTGATTTTCCGAAAACCTCGGGAAACATTTAAAATGGATATATTGCATAGCTGAAGACATTTTCGTCGATGGGGTAGGTAAGCCTTTAAGTCCTGAAAAAATGAGCCAAATCGGAGAGAAATATTTTTTTTCCGAAAAATGAATTCTATCACAGGTCAAGACCTGTAAGCGATTTTGATTTTTAGCGGAAATTTTGTTTTCACGCTGACTGACTCTGACTGACTCTGATTGACACTGACTGACACTGACTGACTCTGAATGACTCTGACTGACTCTTACTGACTCTTACTGACTCTTACTGACTCTTACTGACTCTGAATGACTCTGACTGACTCTGACTCTGACTGACTCTGGGTTAATCGGAGAGACAATTTTTTTTGTCGAAGATAGAAATTCGTGATTTTCCGAAAACCTCGGGAAACATTTAAAATGGATATATTGCATAGCTGAAGACATTTTCGTCGATGGGGTAGGTAAGTCTTTAAGTCCTGAAAAAATGAGCCAAATCGGAGAGAAATATTTTTTTTCCGAAAAATGAATTCTATCACAGGTCAAGACCTGTACGCGATTTTGATTTTTAGCGGAAATTTTGTTTTCACTCTGACTGACTCTGACTGACTCTGATTGACACTGACTGACACTGACTGACTCTGAATGACTCTGACTGACTCTTACTGACTCTTACTGACTCTGAATGACTCTGAATGACTCTGACTCTGACTGACTCTGGTTAATCGGAGAGACAATATTTTTGTCGAAGATAGAAATTCGTGATTTTCCGAAAACCTCGGGAAACATTTAAAATGGATATATTGCATAGCTGAAGACATTTTCGTCGATGGGGTAGGTAAGTCTTAAAGTCCTGAAAAAATGAGCCAAATCGGAGAGAAATATTTTTTTTCCGAAAAATGAATTCTATCACAGGTCAAGACCTGTACGCGATTTTGATTTTTAGCGGAAATTTTGTTTTCACTCTGACTGACTCTGATTGACACTGACTGACACTGACTGACTCTGAATGACTCTGATTGACTCTTACTGACTCTTACTGACTCTTACTGACTCTTACTGACTCTGACTGACTCTGACTCTGACTGACTCTGGGTTAATCGGAGAGACAATTTTTTTGTCGAAGATAGAAATTCGTGATTTTCCGAAAACCTCGGGAAACATTTAAAATGGATATATTGCATAGCTGAAGACATTTTCGTCGATGGGGTAGGTAAGTCTTTAAGTCCTGAAAAAATGAGCCAAATCGGAGAGAAATATTTTTTTTCCGAAAAATGAATTCTATCACAGGTCAAGACCTGTACGCGATTTTGATTTTTAGCGGAAATTTTGTTTTCACTCTGACTGACTCTGATTGACACTGACTGACACTGACTGACTCTGAATGACTCTGATTGACTCTTACTGACTCTTACTGACTCTTACTGACTCTTACTGACTCTGACTGACTCTGACTCTGACTGACTCTGGGTTAATCGGAGAGACAATTTTTTTGTCGAAGATAGAAATTCGTGATTTTCCGAAAACCTCGGGAAACATTTAAAATGGATATATTGCATAGCTGAAGACATTTTCGTCGATGGGGTAGGTAAGTCTTTAAGTCCTGAAAAAATGAGCCAAATCGGAGAGAAATATTTTTTTTCCGAAAAATGAATTCTATCACAGGTCAAGACCTGTACGCGATTTTGATTTTTAGCGGAAATTTTGTTTTCACTCTGACTGACTCTGACTGACTCTGATTGACACTGACTGACACTGACTGACTCTGAATGACTCTGACTGACTCTTACTGACTCTTACTGACTCTTACTGACTCTTACTGACTCTGAATGACTCTGACTCTGACTGACTCTGGGTTAATCGGAGAGACAATTTTTTTGTCGAAGATAGAAATTCGTGATTTTCCGAAAACCTCGGGAAACATTTAAAATGGATATATTGCATAGCTGAAGACATTTTCGTCGATGGGGTAGGTAAGTCTTTAAGTCCTGAAAAAATGAGCCAAATCGGAGAGAAATATTTTTTTTCCGAAAAATGAATTCTATCACAGGTCAAGACCTGTACGCGATTTTGATTTTTAGCGGAAATTTTGTTTTCACTCTGACTGACTCTGACTGACTCTGATTGACACTGACTGACACTGACTGACTCTGAATGACTCTGACTGACTCTGACTGACTCTTACTGACTCTTACTGACTCTGAATGACTCTGACTGACTCTGACTCTGACTGACTCTGGGTTAATCGGAGAGACAATTTTTTTGTCGAAGATAGAAATTCGTGATTTTCCGAAAACCTCGGGAAACATTTAAAATGGATATATTGCATAGCTGAAGACATTTTCGTCGATGGGGTAGGTAAGTCTTTAAGTCCTGAAAAAATGAGCCAAATCGGAGAGAAATATTTTTTTTCCGAAAAATGAATTCTATCACAGGTCAAGACCTGTACGCGATTTTGATTTTTAGCGGAAATTTTGTTTTCACTCTGACTGACTCTGACTGACTCTGATTGACACTGACTGACACTGACTGACTCTGAATGACTCTGACTGACTCTTACTGACTCTTACTGACTCTTACTGACTCTGAATGACTCTGACTGACTCTGACTCTGACTGACTCTGGGTTAATCGGAGAGACAATTTTTTTGTCGAAGATAGAAATTCGTGATTTTCCGAAAACCTCGGGAAACATTTAAAATGGATATATTGCATAGCTGAAGACATTTTCGTCGATGGGGTAGGTAAGTCTTAAAGTCCTGAAAAAATGAGCCAAATCGGAGAGAAATATTTTTTTTCCGAAAAATGAATTCTATCACAGGTCAAGACCTGTACGCGATTTTGATTTTTAGCGGAAATTTTGTTTTCACTCTGACTGACTCTGATTGACACTGACTGACACTGACTGACTCTGAATGACTCTGATTGACTCTTACTGACTCTTACTGACTCTTACTGACTCTTACTGACTCTGACTGACTCTGACTCTGACTGACTCTGGGTTAATCGGAGAGACAATTTTTTTGTCGAAGATAGAAATTCGTGATTTTCCGAAAACCTCGGGAAACATTTAAAATGGATATATTGCATAGCTGAAGACATTTTCGTCGATGGGGTAGGTAAGTCTTTAAGTCCTGAAAAAATGAGCCAAATCGGAGAGAAATATTTTTTTTCCGAAAAATGAATTCTATCACAGGTCAAGACCTGTACGCGATTTTGATTTTTAGCGGAAATTTTGTTTTCACTCTGACTGACTCTGACTGACTCTGATTGACACTGACTGACACTGACTGACTCTGAATGACTCTGACTGACTCTTACTGACTCTTACTGACTCTTACTGACTCTGAATGACTCTGACTGACTCTAACTCTGACTGACTATGGGTTAATCGGAGAGACAATTTTTTTGTCGAAGATAGAAATTCGTGATTTTCCGAAAACCTCGGGAAACATTTAAAATGGATATATTGCATAGCTGAAGACATTTTCGTCGATGGGGTAGGTAAGCCTTTAAGTCCTGAAAAAATGAGCCAAATCGGAGAGAAATATTTTTTTTCCGAAAAATGAATTCTATCACAGGTCAAGACCTGTAAGCGATTTTGATTTTTAGCGGAAATTTTGTTTTCACGCTGACTGACTCTGACTGACTCTGATTGACACTGACTGACACTGACTGACTCTGAATGACTCTGACTGACTCTTACTGACTCTTACTGACTCTTACTGACTCTTACTGACTCTGAATGACTCTGACTGACTCTGACTCTGACTGACTCTGGGTTAATCGGAGAGACAATTTTTTTTGTCGAAGATAGAAATTCGTGATTTTCCGAAAACCTCGGGAAACATTTAAAATGGATATATTGCATAGCTGAAGACATTTTCGTCGATGGGGTAGGTAAGTCTTTAAGTCCTGAAAAAATGAGCCAAATCGGAGAGAAATATTTTTTTTCCGAAAAATGAATTCTATCACAGGTCAAGACCTGTACGCGATTTTGATTTTTAGCGGAAATTTTGTTTTCACTCTGACTGACTCTGACTGACTCTGATTGACACTGACTGACACTGACTGACTCTGAATGACTCTGACTGACTCTTACTGACTCTTACTGACTCTGAATGACTCTGAATGACTCTGACTCTGACTGACTCTGGTTAATCGGAGAGACAATATTTTTGTCGAAGATAGAAATTCGTGATTTTCCGAAAACCTCGGGAAACATTTAAAATGGATATATTGCATAGCTGAAGACATTTTCGTCGATGGGGTAGGTAAGTCTTAAAGTCCTGAAAAAATGAGCCAAATCGGAGAGAAATATTTTTTTTCCGAAAAATGAATTCTATCACAGGTCAAGACCTGTACGCGATTTTGATTTTTAGCGGAAATTTTGTTTTCACTCTGACTGACTCTGATTGACACTGACTGACACTGACTGACTCTGAATGACTCTGATTGACTCTTACTGACTCTTACTGACTCTTACTGACTCTTACTGACTCTGACTGACTCTGACTCTGACTGACTCTGGGTTAATCGGAGAGACAATTTTTTTGTCGAAGATAGAAATTCGTGATTTTCCGAAAACCTCGGGAAACATTTAAAATGGATATATTGCATAGCTGAAGACATTTTCGTCGATGGGGTAGGTAAGTCTTTAAGTCCTGAAAAAATGAGCCAAATCGGAGAGAAATATTTTTTTTCCGAAAAATGAATTCTATCACAGGTCAAGACCTGTACGCGATTTTGATTTTTAGCGGAAATTTTGTTTTCACTCTGACTGACTCTGATTGACACTGACTGACACTGACTGACTCTGAATGACTCTGATTGACTCTTACTGACTCTTACTGACTCTTACTGACTCTTACTGACTCTGACTGACTCTGACTCTGACTGACTCTGGGTTAATCGGAGAGACAATTTTTTTGTCGAAGATAGAAATTCGTGATTTTCCGAAAACCTCGGGAAACATTTAAAATGGATATATTGCATAGCTGAAGACATTTTCGTCGATGGGGTAGGTAAGTCTTTAAGTCCTGAAAAAATGAGCCAAATCGGAGAGAAATATTTTTTTTCCGAAAAATGAATTCTATCACAGGTCAAGACCTGTACGCGATTTTGATTTTTAGCGGAAATTTTGTTTTCACTCTGACTGACTCTGACTGACTCTGATTGACACTGACTGACACTGACTGACTCTGAATGACTCTGACTGACTCTTACTGACTCTTACTGACTCTTACTGACTCTTACTGACTCTGAATGACTCTAACTCTGACTGACTATGGGTTAATCGGAGAGACATTTTTTTTGTCGAAGATAGAAATTCGTGATTTTCCGAAAACCTCGGGAAACATTTAAAATGGATATATTGCATAGCTGAAGACATTTTCGTCGATAGGGTAGGTAAGTCTTTAAGTCCTGAAAAAATGAGCCAAATCGGAGAGAAATATTTTTTTTCCGAAAAATGAATTCTATCACAGGTCAAGACCTGTACGCGATTTTGATTTTTAGCGGAAATTTTGTTTTCACTCTGACTGACTCTGACTGACTCTGATTGACACTGACTGACACTGACTGACTCTGAATGACTCTGACTGACTCTGACTGACTCTTACTGACTCTTACTGACTCTTACTGACTCTTACTGACTCTGACTGACTCTGACTCTGACTGACTCTGGGTTAATCGGAGAGACATTTTTTTTGTCGAAGATAGAAATTCGTGATTTTCCGAAAACCTCGGGAAACATTTAAAATGGATATATTGCATAGCTGAAGACATTTTCGTCGATAGGGTAGGTAAGTCTTTAAGTCCTGAAAAAATGAGCCAAATCGGAGAGAAATATTTTTTTTCCGAAAAATGAATTCTATCACAGGTCAAGAGCTGTAAGCGATTTTGATTTTTAGCGGAAATTTTGTTTTCACGCTGACTGACTCTGACTGACTCTGATTGACACTGACTGACACTGACTGACTCTGAATGACTCTGACTGACTCTTACTGACTCTTACTGACTCTTACTGACTCTTACTGACTCTGAATGACTCTGACTGACTCTGACTCTGACTGACTCTGGGTTAATCGGAGAGACAATTTTTTTTGTCGAAGATAGAAATTCGTGATTTTCCGAAAACCTCGGGAAACATTTAAAATGGATATATTGCATAGCTGAAGACATTTTCGTCGATGGGGTAGGTAAGTCTTTAAGTCCTGAAAAAATGAGCCAAATCGGAGAGAAATATTTTTTTTCCGAAAAATGAATTCTATCACAGGTCAAGACCTGTACGCGATTTTGATTTTTAGCGGAAATTTTGTTTTCACTCTGACTGACTCTGACTGACTCTGATTGACACTGACTGACACTGACTGACTCTGAATGACTCTGACTGACTCTTACTGACTCTTACTGACTCTGAATGACTCTGAATGACTCTGACTCTGACTGACTCTGGTTAATCGGAGAGACAATATTTTTGTCGAAGATAGAAATTCGTGATTTTCCGAAAACCTCGGGAAACATTTAAAATGGATATATTGCATAGCTGAAGACATTTTCGTCGATGGGGTAGGTAAGTCTTAAAGTCCTGAAAAAATGAGCCAAATCGGAGAGAAATATTTTTTTTCCGAAAAATGAATTCTATCACAGGTCAAGACCTGTACGCGATTTTGATTTTTAGCGGAAATTTTGTTTTCACTCTGACTGACTCTGATTGACACTGACTGACACTGACTGACTCTGAATGACTCTGATTGACTCTTACTGACTCTTACTGACTCTTACTGACTCTTACTGACTCTGACTGACTCTGACTCTGACTGACTCTGGGTTAATCGGAGAGACAATTTTTTTGTCGAAGATAGAAATTCGTGATTTTCCGAAAACCTCGGGAAACATTTAAAATGGATATATTGCATAGCTGAAGACATTTTCGTCGATGGGGTAGGTAAGTCTTTAAGTCCTGAAAAAATGAGCCAAATCGGAGAGAAATATTTTTTTTCCGAAAAATGAATTCTATCACAGGTCAAGACCTGTACGCGATTTTGATTTTTAGCGGAAATTTTGTTTTCACTCTGACTGACTCTGACTGACTCTGATTGACACTGACTGACACTGACTGACTCTGAATGACTCTGACTGACTCTTACTGACTCTTACTGACTCTTACTGACTCTGAATGACTCTGACTGACTCTAACTCTGACTGACTATGGGTTAATCGGAGAGACAATTTTTTTGTCGAAGATAGAAATTCGTGATTTTCCGAAAACCTCGGGAAACATTTGAAATGGATATATTGCAAAGCTGAAGACATTTTCGTCGATGGGGTAGGTAAGCCTTTAAGTCCTGAAAAAATGAGCCAAATCGGAGAGAAATATTTTTTTTCCGAAAAATGAATTCTATCACAGGTCAAGACCTGTAAGCGATTTTGATTTTTAGCGGAAATTTTGTTTTCACGCTGACTGACTCTGACTGACTCTGATTGACACTGACTGACACTGACTGACTCTGAATGACTCTGACTGACTCTTACTGACTCTTACTGACTCTTACTGACTCTTACTGACTCTTACTGACTCTGACTGACTCTGACTCTGACTGACTCTGGGTTAATCGGAGAGACAATTTTTTTTGTCGAAGATAGAAATTCGTGATTTTCCGAAAACCTCGGGAAACATTTAAAATGGATATATTGCATAGCTGAAGACATTTTCGTCGATGGGGTAGGTAAGTCTTTAAGTCCTGAAAAAATGAGCCAAATCGGAGAGAAATATTTTTTTTCCGAAAAATGAATTCTATCACAGGTCAAGACCTGTACGCGATTTTGATTTTTAGCGGAAATTTTGTTTTCACTCTGACTGACTCTGACTGACTCTGATTGACACTGACTGACACTGACTGACTCTGAATGACTCTGACTGACTCTTACTGACTCTTACTGACTCTGAATGACTCTGAATGACTCTGACTCTGACTGACTCTGGTTAATCGGAGAGACAATATTTTTGTCGAAGATAGAAATTCGTGATTTTCCGAAAACCTCGGGAAACATTTAAAATGGATATATTGCATAGCTGAAGACATTTTCGTCGATGGGGTAGGTAAATCTTTAAGTCCTGAAAAAATGAGCCAAATCGGAGAGAAATATTTTTTTTCCGAAAAATGATTTCTATCACAGGTCAAGACCTGTACGCGATTTTGATTTTTAGCGGAAATTTTGTTTTCACTCTGACTGACTCTGACTGACTCTGATTGACACTGACTGACACTGACTGACTCTGAATGACTCTGACTGACTCTTACTGACTCTTACTGACTCTTACTGACTCTGAATGACTCTGACTGACTCTAACTCTGACTGACTCTGGGTTAATCGGAGAGACAATTTTTTTGTCGAAGATAGAAATTCGTGATTTTCCGAAAACCTCGGGAAACATTTAAAATGGATATATTGCATAGCTGAAGACATTTTCGTCGATGGGGTAGGTAAGCCTTTAAGTCCTGAAAAAATGAGCCAAATCGGAGAGAAATATTTTTTTTCCGAAAAATGAATTCTATCACAGGTCAAGACCTGTACGCGATTTTGATTTTTAGCGGAAATTTTGTTTTCACTCTGACTGACTCTGACTGACTCTGATTGACACTGACTGACACTGACTGACTCTGAATGACTCTGACTGACTCTTACTGACTCTTACTGACTCTTACTGACTCTGACTGACTCTGACTCTGACTGACTCTGGGTTAATCGGAGAGACAATTTTTTTGTCGAAGATAGAAATTCGTGATTTTCCGAAAACCTCGGGAAACATTTAAAATGGATATATTGCATAGCTGAAGACATTTTCGTCGATGGGGTATGTAAGTCTTTAAGTCCTGAAAAAATGAGCCAAATCGGAGAGAAATATTTTTTTTCCGAAAAATGAATTCTATCACAGGTCAAGACCTGTAAGCGATTTTGATTTTTAGCGGAAATTTTGTTTTCACGCTGACTGACTCTGACTGACTCTGATTGACACTGACTGACACTGACTGACTCTGAATGACTCTGACTGACTCTGACTGACTCTTACTGACTCTTACTGACTCTTACTGACTCTGAATGACTCTGAATGACTCTGACTCTGACTGACTCTGGGTTAATCGGAGAGACAATTTTTTTGTCGAAGATAGAAATTCGTGATTTTCCGAAAACCTCGGGAAACATTTAAAATGGATATATTGCATAGCTGAAGACAATTTCGTCGATGGGGTAGGTAAGTCTTTAAGTCCTGAAAAAATGAGCCAAATCGGAGAGAAATATTTTTTTTCCGAAAAATGAATTCTATCACAGGTCAAGACCTGTACGCGATTTTGATTTTTAGCGGAAATTTTGTTTTCACTCTGACTGACTCTGACTGACTCTGATTGACACTGACTGACACTGACTGACTCTGAATGACTCTGACTGACTCTTACTGACTCTTACTGACTCTGAATGACTCTGACTGACTCTGACTCTGACTGACTCTGGGTTAATCGGAGAGACAATTTTTTTGTCGAAGATAGAAATTCGTGATTTTCCGAAAACCTCGGGAAACATTTAAAATGGATATATTGCATAGCTGAAGACATTTTCGTCGATGGGGTAGGTAAGTCTTTAAGTCCTGAAAAAATGAGCCAAATCGGAGAGAAATATTTTTTTTCCGAAAAATGAATTCTATCACAGGTCAAGATCTGTACACGATTTTGATTTTTAGCGGAAATTTTGTTTTCACTCTGACTGACTCTGACTGACTGTGATTGACACTGACTGACACTGACTGACTCTGAATGACTCTGACTGACTCTTACTGACTCTTACTGACTCTTACTGACTCTGAATGACTCTGAATGACTCTGACTCTGACTGACTCTGGGTTAATCGGAGAGACAATTTTTTTGTCGAAGATAGAAATTCGTGATTTTCCGAAAACCTCCGGAAACATTTAAAATGGATATATTGCATAGCTGAAGACATTTTCGTCGATGGGGTAGGTAAGTCTTTAAGTCCTGAAAAAATGAGCCAAATCGGAGAGAAATATTTTTTTTCCGAAAAATGAATTCTATCACAGGTCAAGACCTGTACGCGATTTTGATTTTTAGTGGAAATTTTGTTTTCACTCTGACTGACTCTGACTGACTCTGATTGACACTGACTGACACTGACTGACTCTGAATGACTCTGA
The DNA here is from genome assembly GCA_032209605.1 of Mactromeris polynyma. Classification (NCBI taxonomy): domain Eukaryota; kingdom Metazoa; phylum Mollusca; class Bivalvia; order Venerida; family Mactridae; genus Mactromeris; species Mactromeris polynyma. Next base: position 4,830,984 of record JASFXZ010000038.1, on the reverse strand, counting down.
CTGACACTTACTGACTCTTACTGACTCTGAATGACTCTGAATGACTCTGAATGACTCTGACTCTGACTGACTCTGGGTTAATCGGAGAGACAATTTTTTTGTCGAAGATAGAAATTCGTGATTTTCCGAAAACCTCGGGAAACATTTAAAATGGATATACTGCATAGCTGAAGACATTTTCGTCGATGGGGTAGGTAAGTCTTTAAGTCCTGAAAAAATGAGCCAAATCGGAGAGAAATATATTTTTTTTCAGAAAAATGAAATTCTCGTAAGGGTCCCCCCTTACGTGATTTTTAGCGTAAACGTTTTCTCGAAAGTATGTCAAGTAATACATCATTTTGTTCGTCTTGATGCCAACTATTGAAATATATATATATGTGTATACTTGCATCTAAATCTACGGCTTATGCTCCCCCTGACTGACTCTGACTGACTCTGACTGGCTCTGACTGACTCTGAAATGGATATATTGCATAGCTGAAGACATTTTTGTCGATGGATTGGGTAGGTCTTTAAGTCATGAGAAAATGAGCGAAATCGGAGAGAAATATTTTTTTTCCGAAAAATGAAATTCTCGTAAGGGTCCCCCCTTACGTGATTTTTAGCGTAAACTTTTTTTCGAAAGTATGTCAAGTAATACATCATTTTGTTCGTCTTGATGCCAGCTATTGAAATATATATATATGTGTATACTTGCATATAAATCTACGGCTTATGCTCCCCCTGACTGACTCTGACTGACTCTGACTGGCTCTGACTGGCTCTGACTGACTCTGAAATGGATATATTGCATAGCTGAAGACATTTTTGTCGATGGATTGGGTAGGTCTTTAAGTCCTGAGAAAATGAGCGAAATCGGAGAGAAATATTTTTTTTCAGAAAAATGTAATTCTCCTAAGGGTCCCCCTTACGTGATTTTTAGCGTAAACTTTTTTCTCGAAAGTATGTCAAGTAAAACATCATTTTGTTCGCCTTGATGCCAACTATTGAAATATATATATATGTGTATACTTGCATCTAAATCTACGGCTTATGCTCCCCCTGACTGACTCTGACTGATTCTGACTGGCTCTGACTGACTCTGATATGCATATATTGCATAGCTGAAGACATTTTTGTCGATGGATTGGGTAGGTCTTTAAGGCCTGAGAAAATGAGCGAAATCGGAGAGAAATATTTTTTTTCAGAAAAATGAAATTCTCGTAAGGGTCCCCCCTTACGTGATTTTTAGCGTAAACTTTTTTCTCGAAAGTATGTCAAGTAATACATCATTTTGTTCGTCTTGATGCCAACTATTGAAATATATATATATGTGTATACTTGCATCTAAATCTACGGCTTATGCTCCCCCTGACTGACTCTGACTGACTCTGACTGGCTCTGACTGACTCTGAAATGGATATATTGCACAGCTGAAGACATTTTTGTCGATGGATTGGAAAGGTCTTTAAGTCCTGAGAAAATGAGCGAAATCGGAGAGAAATATTATTTTTCAGAAAAATAAAATTCTCGTAAGGGTCCCCCCTTACGTGATTTTTAGCGTAAACTTTTTTCTCGAAAGTATGTCAAGTAATACATCATTTTGTTCGTCTTGATGCCAACTATTGAAATATATATATATGTGTATACTTGCATCTAAATCTACGGCTTATGCTCCCCCTGACTGACTCTGACTGACTCTGACTGGCTCTGACTGACTCTGAAATGGATATATTGCATAGCTGAAGACATTTTTGTAGATGGAGTAGGTAGGTCTTTAAGTCCTGAGAAAATGAGCAAAATCGGACAGAAATATTTTTTTTCCGAAAAATTAAATTCTACCAAGGGTCCCCCCCTTACGTGATTTTCAGCGTAAACTTTTTTCTCGAGAGTATGTCAAGTAATACATCATTTTGTGCGTCTTGATGCCAACTATTGAAATATATATATATGTGTATACTTGCATCTAAATCTACGGCTTATGCTCCCCCTGACAGACTCTGACTGACTCTGACTGACTCTGACTGGCTCTGACTGACCAAGGGTCCCCCCTTACGTGATTTTCAGCTTAAACTTTTTTCTCGAAAGTATGTCAAGTAATACATCATTTTGTTTGTCTTGATGCCATCTATTGAAATATATATATATGTGTATACTTGCATCTAAATCTACGGCTTATGCTGCCCCTGACTGACTCTGACTGACTCTGACTGACTCTGACTGGCTCTGACTGGCTCTGACTGACTCTGAAATGGATATATTGCATAGCTGAAGACATTTTTGTAGATGGAGTAGGTAGGTCTTTAAGTCCTGAGAAAATGAGCAAAATCTGATAGAAATTTTTTTTTCCGAAAAATGAAATTCTACCAAGGGTCCCCCTTACGTGATTTTCAGCGTAAACTTTTTTCTCGAAAGTATGTCAAGAAATACATCATTTTGTTCGTCTTGATGCCAACTATTGAAATATATATATGTGTGTATACTTGCACCTAAATCTACGGCTTATGCTGCCCCTGACTGACTCTGACTGACTCTGACTGGCTCTCACTGACTCTGAAATGGATATATTGCATAGCTGAAGACATTTTTGTAGATGGAGTAGGTAGGTCTTTAAGTCCTGAGAAAATGAGCGAAATCGGAGAGAAATATTATTTTTCAGAAAAATAAAATTCTCGTAAGGGTCCCCCCTTACGTGATTTTTAGCGTAAACTTTTTTCTCGAAAGTATGTCAAGTAATACATCATTGTGTTCGTCTTGATGCCAACTATTGAAATATATATATATGTGTATACTTGCATCTAAATCTACGGCTTATGCTCCCCCTGACTGACTCTGACTGACTCTGACTGGCTCTGACTGACTCTGAAATGGATATATTGCATAGCTGAAGACATTTTTGTAGATGGAGTAGGTAGGTCTTTAAGTCCTGAGAAAATGAGCAAAATCGGACAGAAATATTTTTTTTCCGAAAAATTAAATTCTACCAAGGGTCCCCCCCTTACGTGATTTTCAGCGTAAACTTTTTTCTCGAGAGTATGTCAAGTAATACATCATTTTGTGCGTCTTGATGCCAACTATTGAAATATATATATATGTGTATACTTGCATCTAAATCTACGGCTTATGCTCCCCCTGACTGACTCTGACTGACTCTGACTGACTCTGACTGGCTCTGACTGACCAAGGGTCCCCCCTTACGTGATTTTCAGCTTAAACTTTTTTCTCGAAAGTATGTCAAGTAATACATCATTTTGTTTGTCTTGATGCCATCTATTGAAATATATATATATGTGTATACTTGCATCTAAATCTACGGCTTATGCTGCCCCTGACTGACTCTGACTGACTCTGACTGACTCTGACTGGCTCTGACTGGCTCTGACTGACTCTGAAATGGATATATTGCATAGCTGAAGACATTTTTGTAGATGGAGTAGGTAGGTCTTTAAGTCCTGAGAAAATGAGCAAAATCTGACAGAAATTTTTTTTTCCGAAAAATGAAATTCTACCAAGGGTCCCCCTTACGTGATTTTCAGCGTAAACTTTTTTCTCGAAAGTATGTCAAGAAATACATCATTTTGTTCGTCTTGATGCCAACTATTGAAATATATATATGTGTGTATACTTGCACCTAAATCTACGGCTTATGCTGCCCCTGACTGACTCTGACTGACTCTGACTGGCTCTCACTGACTCTGAAATGGATATATTGCATAGCTGAAGACATTTTTGTAGATGGAGTAGGTAGGTCTTTAAGTCCTGAGAAAATGAGCAAAATCTGACAGAAATATTTTTTTTCCGAAAAATGAAATTCTACCAAGGGTCCCCTTTACGTGATTTTCAGCGTAAACTTTTTTCTCGAAAGTATGTCAAGTAATACATCATTTTGTTCGTCTTGATGCCAACTATTGAAATATATATATATGTGTATACTTGCATCTAAATCTACGGCTTATGCTGCCCCTGACCGACTCTCACTGACTCTCACTGACTCTGAAATGGATATATTGCATAGCGGAAGACATTTTTGTAGATGTACGTGATTTTCAGCGTAAACTTTTTTCTCGAAAGTATGTCAAGTAATACATCATTTTGTTTGTCTTGATGCCAACTATTGAAATATATATATATGTGTATACTTGCATCTAAATGTACGGCTTATGCTGCCCCTGACTGACCCTGACTGACTCTGACTCTGACTGACTCTGACTGGCTCTGACTGGCTCTGACTGACTCTGAAATGGATATATTGCATAGCTGAAGACATTTTCGTCGATGGAGTAGGTAGGTATTTAAGTCCTGAGAAAATGAGCAAAATCGGAGAGAAATATTTTTTTCTTCAAAAACTGAAATTCTATCAAGGGTCCCCTCTTACGTGATTTTTAGCGAAAACTTTTTCACGAAAATATGTCAAGTGATACATCATTTTGTTCGTCTTGATGCCAGCTATTGAAATATATATATATGTGTATACCTTCATCTAAATCTACGGCTTATGCTGACCCTGACTGACTCTGACTGGCTCTGACTGACTCTGACTGACTCTGAAATGGATATATTGCATAGCTGAAGACATTTTCGTAGATGGAGTAGGTAGGTCTTTAAGTCCTGAGAAAATGAGCAAAATCTGAGAGAAACATTTTTTTCTTCAAAAACAGAAATTCTATCAAGGGTCCCCTCTTACATGATTTTTGGCGAAAACTTTTTTCACGAAAATATGTCAAGTCTCTGAAATGGATATATTGCATAGCTGAAGACATTTTGGTCGATGGAGTAGGTTGGTCTTTAAGTCCTGAGAAAATGATCAAAATCGGAGAGAAACATTTTTTTCTCTTACTGACTCTGAATGACTCTGACTGACTCTGACTGACTCTGATTGACACTGACTGACACTGACTGACTCTGACTGACTCTGACTGACTCTGACTGACTCTTACTGACTCTTACTGACTCTTACTGACTCTGACTGACTCTGACTGACTCTGGGTTAATTTGAGAGACAATTTTTTTTCGAAGATAGAAATTCGTGATTTTTCGAAAACCTCGGGAAACGTTTAAAATGAATATATTGCATAGCTGAAGAAATTTTCGTCGATGGGGTAGGTAAGTCTTTAAGTCCTGAAAAAATAAACTAAATCGGAGAGAAATATTTTTTTCCGAAAAATGTAATTCTATCACAGGTCAAGACCTATATGCGATTTTTAGCGAAAACTTTTTTCACGTAAATATGTCAATTAATACATCATTTTGTTCGTCTTGATGAAACCTATTGAAATATATAAATATATGTATACTGTCATCTAAATCTACGGCTTATGCTGACTCTGACTGACTCTGACTGACACTGACTGACACTGACTGACACTGACTGACACTGACTGACTATGACTGACTCTGATTGACTCTGAGTGACTCTGACTGACTCTGAATGACTCTGACTGACTCTGACTGACTCTGACTGACTCTTACTGACTCTGACTGACTCTGACTGACTCTGACTGATTCTGACTGACTCTGGGTTAATCGGAGAGACAATTTTTATTTCGAAGATAGAAATTCGTGATTTTTCGAAAACCTCGGGAAACAATTAAAATTGATATATTGCATAGCTGAAAACATTTTCGTCGATGGGGTAGGTATGTCTTTAAGTCCTGAAAAAATGAGCCAAATCGGAGAGAAATATTTTTTTCCGAAAAAGGAAATTCTATCACAGGTCAAGACCTATACGCGATTTTTAGCGAAACAAAATTTCTCGTAAATATGTCAAGTAATACATCATTTTGTTCGTCTTGATGAAACCTATTGAAATATATATATATACATTTATAATCATAAATAATTCATAAAATGTATTGTTTCCTTCCGTGTCGCTTCGTGACGCTTCGGGTCTCTGCGTGACGCTTGGGGTCACTACGTGACCTCGACGTTTCGCCCCCAAGTCTTTTCGGACCAGGACGTTTCGCCCCTAGACGTTTCGCCCCTAGTCGTTTCGAAAGTATAGAAAAGAACAAGGTTTTATGTGAATTAACGTTTATTTATTATTCACACATTATAATGATATTGATTTATGGAATTTATGTTTTTTACATTGTTGCTATGTTAAAAAATGTTAAAAAATAAAGTAGCATAAAAGCAAATGTAAGTACGAATGTTAAAATATTCACTGCATTAATTCAATGGTATATGACCTTAACACAATTTTTCAAAATATATCGCTTTTGTGAAAACTTCTCTTTAATGTTTAACATAAAGACAGTGGATAATAATGATGGCAAACTAACTTTTAATTAAATAATTAACTTACCGTTTGATGTAGACCAACCGTTATTTTTTTGGGTATTTTACAACCAACAACATTACATTTTTTTAATCTTTATTATACATTAAAATTTATTTACAAACAATTTTCAACAGTTATCAACAACTCAAATATATATACAACATCACGAAAGATAATCAAAACAATCAACATATTTATTATCATAAATTACGTTCATGAAACATTTGCCTAACTACATACAACATCACACATTTTTTTATTAAAAACAATCAACCATATTTATTATCATCAATAACGTACAGCAAACATATTAAATATACTCAATAATATTCATTTATACTTGAAGATTTTGTTAGAAAATTGATTATTTGTTCATTATATATCTATTATATCAAATGGGATCTGAGGACGTTTCGCACCGATTTCATGAGGACGTTTCGCGCACATTTTGGGCGCGAAACGACACGGGCGAAACGTCTAGGGGCGAAACGTCCAGGTCGCGAAACGTCCGTATACCTTTATACTAAAAACAAGCCAGCAAGCAATAGTGCCAACAATAAGAAAGTACATATATACAGCGGCGCATGTTTTGTATGTATGCGGACCACGACAAATGTAACCTGTTTTCACGACATCGCGATATTTCGTTAAAATTATACACATGTACATAAAAGTAGAGAATTTTGATGCATTCAAGTTGATATCATCGACGACCAGCGATCTTTTTAAAAAGTGATATGACTGATGCCCTCGAAAACAATGATAATTGACTTAATACTCCGTTGAAAATAGAACTCAAATAGTGAAATATGAATACAAAACCAATCAAATGTATCTGTAAAAATAATAATGTAGGTAGCGAACTCATTCCAAACGATAATTAGATTTATGAAAAAGACATATTTTACAAAACCGACTGACAGATGAACATTGTATCACAGTAAATGAAATTGTTCTTAGCTTACTTGACGTCATCAGTCTTGTTAAATGAACACAGTGCACGACAATGCCCCCATCTCAGAGTTGAAGCCCACCATATATGAGCCCAAAGTGAACGAAAAAAATCACAGAAATACATGTGCATGTAAGCAGTATATTAAATGTACATCAGACAATTGTTCGCCGAAATCTAGACCGTGAAATAGCTTAGTGTGACTTTATTTATCGTACATCATCTCAAGTCCTGAAATAAGGAAAACAATATAAGAAAGCCCATTAAGAGCCCAACATGAACCTGCGAAAACTGGCGGAACAAATAATGAAAAGTACGTTGGACCCTGTTTCGTCGATACCTTGATCACATCTGAGGAAGACCCTGCAGGATATTAGACTTTGTTTCAAGGGGTTAAAATAATGTTTGGAAGCAATGTTGGGTTCCAGAATACATTGAAAAGCAAATGCATTTTAAAACCAAGTGCTTCAGTTCATTTATATGATAAACAACCGTTGATATGTTTTAAATCTTAATTTTCTAGTGCTATATCCAAATATTGCTATATACAAATAAGGCTATATTATTGGTGTATTTGACTCGATGTACCAGTACATGACCGAAAGACCGTAATGAGCACAAAATGACTAAAATATAGCAGAATTAATTAAAAAAGTTCACAAGAACTAGTAAATCTGACCCCTGCACCCTTAAAAAAATAAAGTGACACCAAAAGTAATATACATGTACCAATTTTAAGCCCAAACAAAGGGCTAATATACAAGATAGGCATTATAACCCCATCTTGGGTCTGAAAGCCTGTAATGAGCCCATAATTATTGAAAAAACGTAAAATTTAATTCAACCGTTCTTTTGACTCTGTTTCGTTGACCCCTGTACCCTTGAATAGCTAATGTGACACCGTGAGTGATATACCTACTAAAAGCCCACAAATAAGGCTACAATTCAACATAGTCATTATATCCCTACCTTGGGGCTGAAAGCACGTACTTAGCCCAAAAATATTGAAAAGGGAAGAATTTAATAAAAACCGTTCTCCCGACTCGGTTTGGGGACCCCTTGACCTTGAATAGCTAATGTGACACCATGTGTGATATACTTACTTAAAGTCCATACATAGGGCTACAATACAAAATATGTATTATATCCCCGCCTTAGGGATGAAAGCCCGTAATGAGCCCAAAATGATTCAAAAGCGCAGAATTTAATAAAGCCATTCTCCCGACTCTGTTTCGTTGACCCCTGGACCTTTTAACAGCTAATGTGACACCATGAGTGATATTCCAACTTACAGCCCATGCAAGTGTTATAACACAAGCTAGGCATTATAACCCCATCTTGGGTCTGAAAGCCCGTAACGAGTCAAAAATCATTAAAAAGGCGCTATTTAATCATTTTAAGTTCAGATTATACTATTTAAAGGGTTATACTATCAACTATCTGTACACTATATACAAAAAGAAAAACAGAATTATAAACGTGTTGTGTTCGGTAAAATGTTGCAACACGCAAAAACTTTGCGTTGACATCAGCTACCACATGTATCATGTTAGGTGTTACATCGTTTTTTCTATAGTTCATTTATGTGTATTTTCTTCACATTCATCACACACTTGAATGTCTGATTCACTATATCCTTCATCAAAACATGGACAATTATGTGGTTCTCCGTTATATTTGAGAATTGTCCAACATTGTATGCATTGAATTATGCATCGTATCCCAACCAAAACCAAATTTGTTATTGTGTCTATCTGATCTTCCATAATAAACAACAAAATATGGATGACTCTTGTTAGTAGTCTACGGTCTCGTACACCTTACAGTTTGTTCAGGTCTCGAGAAAAATTATTGTAAAATCAGTATTTACTTAATCGATAGTTTGCTAACTGTGAACAACCATGACCTTCCTTGACCCATGCATGTCCGAGATGACCTTCCTTGACCCATGCATGTCTGAGATGTGTGAACAACCTAGACCTACCTTGAACCATGACCTAGATAATGACCAGGAACCTCCGGAACCTCTTTTCACACCCCTAGTTTGCTTCTACTTGAGTCGCAGAATTAGGGATGTCACCGAATATTCGAATACTGATTCCGCATGCGAATATTCGATTAAATATATTTTCAATATAAAAGCTGAATGCAAGTGTATTAAATTTCATTGATGGGCATTATCGCATTGAATAACATTTTACGCATGAAAATAATATCTACAGCCGTATGCATGTATTTGGGTGCAAGAGAGATATAACACTATTGTGATGGCAGTTAGGTCCTGAGAATATGAGTAATCTTCGGGATTTTTACAACTTAAGTGTTCAGTTTAAATTACAAAATTGATAAGCATAAAGTAAACGTGCATGAGTATTAAATAAGAAGGTCGAATGATCGAATATTCGTTCGGAAGGTTGACCGAATATTTGAATACCAATATTGTCATTCGTTGACATCCCTATATGACTAATGGTGAGCGAGTCAATGTCTGTTACAAGTATTACCTGTATGCACGTTTACTTGAATCTGTGACTGGTCGATGAGTTTGTCTTCGTAATGGGCTTTCAATCCCAAGACGGGAAGATAATGCTTATATCACATCGTGTCATTATGCGTGTCATTTACTTTCTTATATGAATACCACTGGTGGTGTCACAGTAGCTAGTACATGTATAGCGTTCATGAATTGTTGAATGATGGTCAGATGTACGTTTACTGTATGTGTTCGCCTTCAATGAGTTTGGGTTCACAACGGGCTTTCAGTCTCAAGATGTTAATACAATGCAATATTTATATTGAAGCCGTATGCATGGGTTTAAAATTGAGGTAGGAATAATGAGGTGGGCGAATCAGTGACGGGGTACATTTTAGATAGACGTCGTTTTTTTACTTTTTAGATAATGTGTTTTAGTAATCTTTTAACAAGTATGTACTGGATATTTTTATTATTTTAACCTAACGTTTCTGTATCAAGATATGTTTGCAAGATATTTATACATCGTGGTTTAAGTGCACGTGTGTTTATGTTGATTTTTCCCTTTCCTTTTTCAACCACTTACGTTTCATAACATTCATACCTGTTAACTGGTATAGTAAGGATAATTTTACTTCCATGGAGCATTGTGCTCAGATTATGTAATTTATCATGTTATTGTTCATCTCTTATAATTCCGTACAAAATGGCATTGCGCTGTTTTAATGTCATTTTACATTGTATGTGTTATTGTGTATGTGCAATGATGAGATAAAAAATATAGAATAAAGAAGAATAAAGATACAATACAATATACAAATGAATATATTATGCATACATTTGTGCATATTATGACACTTAGTAGCTAAATAATCAATTATGGCTTTAATCAATCTTCAAACAGATGCAGCTTGTTGTTTGAGTGAAATTTTCACAAACGTGTGAATAACACGCGCCGTGTCACAATTGAGTTCATGCGTCAGATTGTCCGGTAATTTTGGGCTTATAACGGGGTTTCAGCCCCAAGATGGGAATATACTACCAGTATTGTATTGTAGCCCTATATGTGGGACTTAAGTTGGCATATGACACGTGGTGTCACATTACCTATTTGAGTGTACATGGGTCACCAAAACAGAGTCTGGGGAACGGTTTTTAATAAATTCTGCTATTTTCAATAAGTTTGGGCTCATTACTGGCATGCATCCCCAAGGTGGGAATATAATGCCTGTGTTTTAGTGTAGCCCTATGTAAGGGCTTTAAGTAGGTATGTCACTTATGGTGTCACATTAGCTATAAAAGGGTCCAAGGGTCACCAAATCAGTGTCAAGAGAACGGTTTTATTAAATTCTGCACTTTTCAATAACTTAAGGCTCATTACGGGCTTTCAGCCCATAGATGGGGATATAATGTCTATGTTGTTTTCTAGCCCTATGTATGGTCTTCAAGTTGGTATATCACTCATGGTGTCACATTACCTATTAAAGAGTCCAGGGGTCACCAAATCAAGGTCGGGAGAACAGTTTTATGAAATTCTGCGCTTTTCAATAAGTTTGGGCTCATTACGGGCTTTTAACCCCAAGGTGGGTATATAATGCCTGTGTTTTATCGTAGCCCTTTGTAATAGCTTTAAGTAGGTATGTCACTCATGGTGTCTCATTAGCTATTAAACGGTCCAGGGGTCACCCAAACAGTATCAGGAGAACGGTTTGATTAAATTCTGATATTTTCAATATATTTGGGCTTATTACGGGCTTTCAGCCCCAAGGTGGGGATATAATGCCTGTGTTTTATTGTAGCCCTATGTAAGGGCTTTAGGTAGGTATGTCACTCATTGTGTCACTTTAGCTATTAAAGGGTCCAGGGGTCACCAAAACCGAGTCGGGAGAACGGTTTTATTAAATTCTGCGCTTTTCAATAAGTTTGGGCTCATTACGGGCTTTCACCCCCAAGGTGGGAATATAATGCCTGTGTTGTAGTGTAGCCCTATGTAGGGGCTTTATGTAGGTATATCACTCATGGTGTCACATTAGCTATAAAAGGGTTAGGGGACACTAAAACAGGGTCGGATGAACTGTTTTATTAAATTCTGCCCTATTTCAATCATTTCGGGCTCAGTTTAAGTTTTTAACGATTTTTTTTAATTGGAATTAATTAATTCACAGTTTTACCCAAAAATGTAATCGATAATTTATCTATTATCATTCATTTTGTGGCGTAAACTTCTTTTGTGGACACTTCTGGTAGTTTCCTGGTCCGCATAAATGTTCAGATTATTCGTTTTGTAGACTTCCTTATAGCTGGCTGGCTTGACTTTAGGGGTACGTCTAGTTTCCATAGTTCACAAAAACTAGTTTCCGTATTCCATCGGTTACCAACCACTAAATTAGAGAAGCTTTACAACCAAAATAGAATGAATCACGGCGGTAGGTATTAATTTTTTTAATATGTGACACTATAATAAATTTGGTATCAAGTGAAAGGTAAAGCTCCCAGCGATGATGTGGCGTAGGTGTTTTATTATTATCAAATATAATATTTACTGAAACAAAGGATATATAAGAAGAAATGATATTTTTATGATGTTGTACATGTATTTTACAATCTAAGAACAGGATTTATTTTCGAGATAATTAAGTGCCAATTTATAAATATGCGTGTGTTCCACTTAGAATTCAGTCTTAGCAAAACATGCAAAAATAAAAAAGTCAGTAAAGCTACTATGTGTTTCTGTCATTACTTGTCTGTTTCTATATAGCTTTTAATGAAAGCAATTAATTGATTAAAAAATGGAACTCATTATTCAACACATAAGTCAAAAGTTTCGAAGTGGTGAACAATTTACAAAATATTCTTGAGATTCACTTTCCATGGTTCAAACAGAAAAATCAACTAATACTTGTAAGAAAGTCAGTAAAACACGACATACTAATTAAAAATGAGAAAAGCCATATGTTACCGATCAGTAAACTATGGTCACAGTAAATTGACATTTAAATAACACCATATTTTTTCTGATAAATGAACTACGACCACAGTACATTGACCTTCAAGTAACACCATATTTGTTCTTGATCAGTGAACTATGGCCACAGTAAACTGACCTTCAAATAACACCATATATCATTCCAATAAGTGAACTATGGCCGCAGTAAATTGACCATCAAATAACACCATATATGATTCCGATAAGTGAACTATGGCCGCAGTATATTGACCTTCAAATAACACCATATATCATTCCGATAAGTGAACTATGGCCGCTGTAAATTGACCTTCAAATAACATCATATATGATTCCGATAAGTGAACTATGGCTGCAGTAAATTGACCTTCAAATAACACCGTATATGATTCCGATAAGTGAACTATGGCCTCAGTAAATCGACCTTTCAATATAACCATATATGATTCCGATAAGTGAACTATTGCCGCAGTAAATTGACCTTCAAATAATTCCATATATGTTACAGATAAGTGAACTATGGCCACAGTAAATTGACCTTCAAATAACACCATATATGATTCCGATAAGTGAACTATGGCCGCAGTAAATTGACCTTCAAAGAACACCCTATATGATTCCGATTAGTGAACTATGGCCGCAGTAAATTAACATTCAAATAATTCCATATATGTTACAGATAAGTGAACTATGGCCACAGTAAATTGCCCTTCAAATAACACCATTAATGATTCCGATAAGTGAACTATGGCCGCAGTAAATTGACCTTCAAATAACGTCATATATGATTGCGATAAGTGAACTATGGCCGCAGTAAGTTGACCTTCAAATAACACCATATATGATACCGATAAGTGAACTATGGCCGCAATAAATTGACCTTCAAATAATTTCATATATGTTTCAGATGAGTGAACTATGGCCACAGTAAACCGACCTTTAAATAACACCATATATCATTCCGATAAGTGAACTATGGCCTCAGTAAATTGACCTTCAAATAGCATTATATATGATTCCGATAAGTGTACTATGGCCACAGTAAATTGACCTTCAAATAACACCATATATGATTCATGTAAGTGAACTATGGCCACAGAAAAATTGACCTTCAAAGAACACCATATATGATTCCGATTAGTGAACTATGGCCGCAGTAAATTGACCTTCAGATAACATCATATATGATTTCGATAAGTGAACTATGGCCGCAGTAAGTTGACCTTCAAATAACACCATATATGATTCCGAAAAGTGAACTATGGCCGCAATAAATTGACCTTCAAATAATTTCATATATATTTCAGATAAATGAACTATGGCCACAGTAAACTGACCTTTAAATAACACCATATATCATTCCGATAAGTGAACTATGGCCACAGTAAATTGACCTTCAAATAACATCATATATCATTCCGATAAGTGAACTATGGCCTCAGTAAATTGACCTTCAAATAACACAATATATCATTCCGATAAGTGAACTATGGCCGCAGTAAATTGATCTTCAAATAATTCCATATATGTTACAGATAAGTGAACTATGGCCACAGTAAATTGACCTTCAAATAAAACAATATATCATTCCGTTAAGTGAACTATGGCTGCAGTAAATTGACCTTCAAATAACACAATATATCATTCCGATAAGTGAACTATGGCCGCAGTAAATTGACCTTCAAATAACACCATATATGATTCATATAAGTGAACTATGGCCACAGTAAATTGACCTTCTAATAACACCATATTAATATCATTCCGATAAGTGAACTAATGCCGCAGTAAATTTACCTTCAAATAAGATAATGAACTATGGCCACAGTAACCCAAACACAATTAAAACACAAGTCAAACAATGCTACAAAGTATGTGGATTATTTGTTTTAAAGTTCCTTAATTTCTGCCAGAAACAACTACATCCTACAGACCACATTACAATGGTTACATTAGATTGTGAGTACTACATCCTACAGTCCACGTCACAATGGTAACATCAGATTGTGAGTACTACATCCTACAGACCATATCACAATGGTAACATCAGATTGTGAGTACTATACATCGTACAGACCACGTCACAATGGTAACATCAGATTGTGAGTACTACATCCTACAGACCACATCGCGATGCAGGTAACATCAGAGTACACACCATGTCCAAACGACTGTGACAGCAGAACGTGAGTTCTACACTTTTAGACCATGTCACAACACGGGTAACATCAATAAAAATGCGCGTTCTACATTGTTCAATTCCCATTACAACGTGGATTGCGTCAGAATATAGGTATTTCATTGTTCAGTCCACGTCACATCGAGGGTAACATAGCCGAGTACTACATTGTTCAGTCATCGTCACAATGCGGAGAATGTCAGCACAAGTACTTCATTGTTCCGTCCACGTCATAATGCGGGCTTACGTCAGCACGAGTACTTAATTGTTCAGTCCATGTCACAATGAGGGTAATGTCAGTGCGGGTACAGCATTATTTAGTCTACGTCACTTCAGAACATTACTTTTAGATCATGACTCTGTTATAGTTCCAATGTATACTGTATCACACAAGTTGATATATATGGAGAACTCTGTCACTGATTTCTGACTAAAACAAAAGTGTCACTCGTGTCTCAGATGCTGTTTTCAAAGCCCACATGTGTGCATTGGTTCGCATACTTGGTGCAGTAGTGCTTAAACAATATGTCCTATATAAAACATTAGGTTAGAGGTTAGATATCAGGGAAACATCTGCATGCGGTCAGAATGTAACAAGCCAGAGTACACCATAGGATTGCTGAACAAATCGGTGCCTGTCAAGACACTGTATGTCCCTATTGCCACGTTTCTAACAAAATGGAACACTCGGGACAACCGATGGCCTGGACAACTGAGAGTAAGGTCACAACAACTGGATTACCTGTACCAATTTTGACTAACGCATCTCTGCAAACACTTTCAACCAGCGAAACAGCATTGCTGGACTCCTGCCAATCAATGCCAGGTCTGTTTGCAACAGTTTGCACGAGTTTAATATCCACCCATACCGTCCTGCTACCGCATAATTTTGAACCAACATCATCATAACACCAGGTTGGTATGTTGTTATATGAATTTATGTACGCTGATGAGTCCCATTTGAAGATCAATTTACTGCGGCCATAGTTCACTTATCGGAATCATATATGATGTTATTTGAAGGTCAATTTACCGAGGCCATAGTTCACTTATCTGTACCATATATGGAATTATTTGAAGATCAATTTACTGCGGCCATAGTTCACTTATCGGAATCATATATAGTGTTATTTGAAGGTCAATTTACTGTGGCCATAGTTCACTTATCTGTAACATATATGGAATTATTTGAAGGTCAATTTACTGCGGCCATAGTTCACTTATCGGAATCATATATAGTGTTATTTGAAGGTCAATTTACTGCAGCCATAGTTCACTTAACGGAATGATATATTGTGTCATTTGAAGGTCAATTTACTGTGGCCATAGTTCACTTATCTGTAACATATAAGGAATTATTTGAAGGTCAATTTACTGCGGCCCTAGTTCACTTATTGGAATCATATAAGGTGTTATTTGAAGGTCAATTTACTGCAGCCATAGTTCACTTATCGGAATCATATATAGTGTTATTTGAAGGTCAATTTACTGCGACCATAGTTCACTTATCTGAATGATATATTGTGTCATTTGAATGTCAATTTACTGTGACCATAGTTCACTTATCTGTAACATATATGGAATTATTTGAAGGTCAATTTACTGCGGCCATAGTTCACTTATCGGTATCATATATGGCGTTATTTGAAGGTCAATTTACTGCGGCCATAGTTCACTTATCAAAATCATATATAGTATTAGTTGAAGGTCAATTTACTGCGGCCATAGTTCACTTAACGGAATGATATATTGTGTTATTTAAAGGTCAATTTACTGTGGCCAAATTATTTTGAATATAAATCCTGGTCTTAGATTGTAGAATCCACTACATTAAAATCAAACATTAACATCAAACAATTTTTTATAAATATATACATAGTCAGAAAATATCATTTCTTCTTATATATCCTTTGTTTCAGTAAATATTATATTTGATAATAATAAACAAGTACACCACAACATCGCTGGGAGCATTACCTTTCACTTGATTATTATTGTGTCACATATTAAAAAAGTTAAAGCCTACCGCCGTGATTCATTCTATGGGCGAATTTGTTTGTACCAAACCAGTATGAATCCAAAAAACCTTTCATTTGTTTTAACAAACTGGTTTCAAACTAAAACAAGTTTCTGTACTTGTTAATAACAAATCTTAAACTGGTTAATCAAACTGACCGAACTACCTCCAAGTGTGGTTCGTCTGGTTTGATTTATCCGAATAATCGTATACTAGTTAAACAAAATGGTGGGCTGATTTTATGGCGGGTGACCGTGCCACTCATATGTGGGGCAATGTTTAAAAATAAATGTTTCGTTGCTACATGGGAACCTGGCTTTAAAGTTGTCCACTCTGTTACGTTGCAAAACAGAAGTTTTAAAGTCCTTAACTCTGATTTTCTTATCACGCACCAATCTGTCTGCAATATTGTACAATCAAAATCACGTGGGCCATTTTTCATCGACTAAACCATCCGTTTGTTTGCAGACCAATCTTAATCTTAACTGGTTTAAGTTTTTCAACCAAACTACAACAAAACTGAAACCTCAAACCTTAACCAGGTTTTGCAAAACAAATTCGCCCTATATAGGGGATAACGCCGTGACGTCACGCGCACCTGTTATACGAATGTAAACATTGCTGGTGGGCAGAAAGTCGATATCCGGTTACAACGCCATATTGTTTATAACGCTAATTCGCGTTATCTAAATTGTTAATTCTTTAAGTTATGATTCAGTCTTTCATAGTTGTTGGTTGTACACACAAGCGGGGAAAGGGTTTATGATTTCATGGCACAGAATTCCTAATGAGAAGAATTAAGAGCGAATGAAACAGTATAGCTATCTGCCATTGACAGGAAAAACTGGACCCGTCGACTCATCAACGTATGTAATGTCCGTCCCCTTATGTATAATATTATTAAGTGTGAATAAAAGTCATTTTAGGAACTATTTATGTACATAGACAACTTCCAGAAAGAAAGAAAAATCAACTTCATAGTTGATCATCTAACATAATTATTTTATACTACTGCAAGTGCAACTAAAAATGCAAAGATTTGTCATCTTTTTGATAATATAAGGATATTGTGTCTATTACATGTATAATCATCCAAAATATTTTATAATATATGTCAAAAGTTCATGTAGTAAAAATTATTTCTTAAAATTTACAATTACAGTCTTTAAAGCAAATAATTTAGTGTGGGGACGGACATTACAAAATAGGGACAGGCAATAATTTACACTAATAGCAAAGACCTAAATATTAAGTATTTAGGTCTTTGCTATTAGGATTATTTCCGAAATCTTCCGTAAATCCTGCAACACATACTTCTACAAATTCCAGAAATTATACGTATAAGATAACATGATAAAAATCAGAAACAGAGACAAAAACAAGGCCAGTATTGGGTTGGACAACTTATATAATGTTATGCAATAAACAATAGTGTCCCCGGCGTGCACTATCTAGATATCAATCTTATTCAGCACCCTTATCAGCATTTCACAGTGTCTGGCCCAGTGGGAGTCCAATATGCATCCAATCAGCTTTTGCTGTCACCATCAGACACATATATACAAATAAAGTTGATAAGTGTCAATTATTTTTATATGCTGATGGACGGAAGTTTACCAATGGGTAACGTCGTATAAAAACATTCAACTGGCTCCGTTTATGTTATGTTTTTGTTATCCCGGTGGCGAGTGTAAACAAACTCAACTCCACACGTTTATGTTTTAGACATTTTAAAGAACAGAACTGTGAACACAAATATCAGCACACAGCTGTCACAAATATATGAGGGAGAATCTAAAAAACTTGCGATAAATGTGATAATACCTGATGTACAAAGGCAAACGAACACATCCGATTGTTGTGTATTTGCCATCGCATATGTTACATAACTTGTGCATTGTAACTTTAATTGTGAAATCACCAATGTATGATTTGATATTCCCGCAATGAGGATGCATCTCATAAAATGCTCAGAAAAAGACAAATCTGAACCGTTTCAAAAAGTTATGAAAATGCCGAAAATGACTTGTAAAGAAGAGAAGTCTCAAACAATAAAATACGTCTGTACATGTAAATTACCGGATGTCATTAAAAATGTTGTAAGATGTGTGAAAACAAATCAAGCAGAATTAAGTGGTATCACGTGAGTTGTACAAAAAATTAGTCTAATTTAAAACGGAGTCTTGGCTTTGTAGACTTTGTCATTGGTAGAGAAGTTGACTGTGCACTGCCGAATAATGATAATATGCTTTATGTATTACGTAAAAATCTAGGATAGCGCTAGCCAAGAATCCATTAGACTCCATTCAAACCAATACATTTCGCAAAGATTTATTCCCATACAATTTCATTGTTTATCAAATCTGACTACCACCTCTTTCAACCTAGCGCCAGCCAAGACAAAGTTGATTGACAAACTGTTTAACATGTGATATATGTGTATTTATTTATCTACCGCTATGTCTTAATATGTGTGTGTATGAATGACACTCAAATAAATGCTGAATATGTTTTAATGCTAAATGTAAACGTAAGATAAGGTAAATAAACGCACAATTAAACATATCACGTTGTTGTCTTTGTTAGATATGTGCACATGTTAACAATTACTATTGATGCATTTCACACATAACACATTATTTATGCACATACACATTATTATGTCATACAGAAAAGTCAAAGTCATACTAAAAAATTCTTTTCGGAAAACTCGCACACTTCAATATTTTACATTGTTAGAAAGCTGGGTGCATTATCTTTCATTTGGTACCAACGTTATGCACATAAATTGATTAATACGAATTCTAATACCCACCGCCGTGTTTTTCGAACCTAAACGAATTGAAAATAATTTGTCGTAAAATGTGCTCATTTTCAAAGTCACATTCTGATTTTTTATTTTATTTTTGGAAGCCTTTGATCTGGTATCGATTTGATGCACATATGTAAAAATGAGAATTGAAATACCTACAGCCGTGTTTTTCGCACCAAAACAGTTTGAAATTTATTTCACGGAAAAATGCCCATTTTCAGAGTCTTATGTGAAAACCAAAACAACCAAGCTGTTGACATTTTTGTCGAATACAGGTTAGTATCATAAGTATGGACTATGGTCAAAGTTCAAACATATTTAAACTCATTTATTTATTTGTCACATCTACAAGAATTTATGAGTGTGACGCCAAGAGCCGAACTTCATTTGCCTATGCTACATGCGCCGGCACTGAATTTCGAAATGGTGATAAAGAGTATAGAAGATAATCCAAAGGGATATGGTATCATCAACATCTTTCAGTATGGTATAGATATGATCGAGGCATACATAGAGTCGCCAGAACGCTTACCAGAGAAGAATGGACCCAGGTTGGCATTGTCCAAGCTGTTGACATTTTTGTCGAATACAGGTTTGTATGGACTATTATGACCTGTTTACCTTCAATAACCGTATGAGAAACTAGCATTACAACTTAATGTTTCACTAAAATATGTCAAAGTATGCAATGCTGAAATAAATTTACCAATGAAAATTGAAATTTAATGCAAATCAAAACTATACCCAAGTATGAATAAACACCGTATGACACGACCGACGTAAATAATTTAAATGAAAACGAAAGGAGGGAGATTCAATAAAAAATCTAGACAGAGTTTACAGTGAGAAATCTCAACAAATTCGCGGTAATTACATTATTTATTGCAATATCGCACCTTTCATGGGTCGTCCGTTCGATCATTTACAGGATTAATTTTTCTTCTATGTTGGCTCTCCACATGCATCGCGTAAACACATGCTCATGTCGAAATTCATTACAAAGCTAAGCACTCATTGGTCAGCAGTATTCGCTTATCCAATCATGTCTCGCCTTACATTACAGTGGTGGACAGAGCATTACTTTCCACTGTCGAATATTTTATCCATCAATATTGTTTAAAACGTGGGGGGGAATCCCGATAATAGGTTTGTTTATACAACAAATGCACTGCAGATGTACGTCTCGCTTGATTACATGAAGGCTTATATTGTTTTATATATATATAGTTTATTATAGTGTCAAACATAAAATATTACAGTACATTTTACAAAGTAAAAAACATAAAAATATTTTGTGCTCAGCCACACTTGGCTTACTAGACACTGACTAATTAACACAATATCACAGAATATCTACAATGCAATGTTGTTTGTACTTCAACATTGATAACATATTATGAAGTATCATATATGTGTTTAAAACACACAAAATCAATTTCGATTTGTATACAAAATGTGACAAATGCAATTAACTTTAATTGAAGGAGAAAGTGGAAGAGCAAAAACTTAAAAACTTACAAACGTAGCTATACAAATATAAGCAGAATTATTGCAATTGCTATAGAAAAGTTTAAATCTGTTGTCTTCATAAGTTTTTGCTATTCCATGTACGTTAGAGCTAGCTATGATGTCATGTCTTATACACTGTAAAATAATTGCATAACAAAAATAAAAATAAAAGAATAAAAATAGAACAGAGGGATTATCATGTGTACAATAAGTCGATTCTGTTCTTTAAAATCTTAAAACAGGTCTTGGCACTAACTCTAATCATATTTTCATTAGACAGTACAAATATTAACTTATCTTCGTCAGAGAGGTTTAGGTAATTACTATTCAATTCACCTGCTTTAAGTGTAAGAGCATCTCTAAACCTTTGGTAGGCATTTTATGACATGTCCCAGAATTTTTCAGCAACTTATTTGTTGCCGTACTTTTGAAAATTGTCGAAAGAAACGGACGTTCGGCGATTTCTTCGCCCACTACACCTAGTAGCTTGTTCTCTGTATTTATAAGTCTATCCAGCAGCCAATTATCATTGACAGCAATCTATCAGAAAAGTTTGTCTTAAAAAATGTAAAATAAACCAACATGATTCAGGATATAAACAAACTTTGCAAAGTGCATTCCAGTCTCCACTGAATGATTTGATCAGTGCAATGTTCATTGCCAGCATAAATAAGTTGAATAACCATCAGACTCACAGGGAAAGTTCTGACCGCAGGGCACTCGACGCCTGCTCATAGATGGAATTGATCGTTTTCGATCCCTCAGAATCTTTCTTTCTTATTTTGACACAGAAATATTTACTATTTTGATATGTTTTTTTGTTCTGGTTCCCGTTCACGATGAACGTACACCTACGCAAGCCGGGAATCACAAGTTATTTATTTGAAATCGACAATGAAATCTGAGCATGCCGCATGCATTTTTTCGATGTTTATTTCGCAGCTCTGCGGTAATATGGGGGGTCACTGGCGTAGACAATTTTTCATGGGTGCTTCTGATTGGTTTTGGGAATGGGATCGTCTGTGGTGGGACTATAGAAAAAGGCCTGGTGAATTTCATTTCGTCCACATCCAAAAATTATTCCAATGCCTAAAGTGCCTGAATTGTGTAGTGATTTTAAGTCATTTAAACAACTGTCGATGCGGAATCTGCGTATATTTTAAATGCGTCATATCGTTACTTGGCATCTTGTTACTCAAATTTGCCACGCTATTTGTAAAACGTATCGGTACAATCCTCGATGAAAGAAGGAAACACTGCCTTCTGTAAATTTATGCTAAACTTTTAATGACATGAAATAAAACCGATTAGCTAGAATTTCCGTTAGCAAGAAAGGCTATACATTGTGTACACATTTTATAAGTTTAACATTATAAACTCAGAAGTCACGTGAACGTGCCGACCAATGAAATTTAGAATCAGGAACGAATGGTGATTTCGTAAGGTCAAATATCAAAATATATATACTGGGTATTACAGGATTGGTGAATGCTGGAAACGGTACTGGAATCAAAGCGCTGTGTAGGAGCTGTATAGATTTTGTCCAAACTTCACAGGAATAACATTTGTGCGGACTTTCAAAGTTAGCATTGTCTAGTGGTCCTCTTACAAGATTGCATAAATTTTTAAGTTCCGTCAAAAACCATGGCTGCCAGGGCTGGGGTTTACCTATATATATGTATATAGTGGAAACTATAAACAACATCTCTTCCTTAACCACTGAATGGATTTAGACCAACTTCACAGAAATGATCCTGAGGTGGTCCTTTTTCGAAGTTATATATTTATGGTTCCGGTCTGTTGCATAGGTAGGTCATACTTTTGACTCATATGAGCTAAAAATAGATTTTAAAAGTGTAAACTTTGAAACTTTTTGAGGCCTAGAGCATTGATATTTGGCATCTATCAGTGTCTAGTGGTCCTCTTACAAGATGGCATAAATTATTTTTTTTTTCGCCAAAAACCAAGGCCACCAGGGGAGGGGTCGTGTTCCCTATCTACATATATAGTGGAAACTATAAACAACATCTTTGAAACCGCTCAATGGATATGACCAAACTTCACAGGAATGATCCTTTTTCAAAGATAAATATAAGGGGGCTGGCCTTGTTTCCTACCTGTCACACCCTACTCTCACCCTGTCTCCCTACCTGTCACACCCTACTCTCACTGTCTCCCAATTTGTCACACACCCACTGTCTCCCTACCTGTCACATCCCACTCTCGGTCTCCCTACCTGTCAGACCCCACTTTCATCCTCTACCAACCTGTCACACCCCACTCTCACTGTCTCCTACCTGTCACACCCCACTCTCACTGTCCTCTTACCTGTCTTTCCCCACTCTCATCCTCTCCCAACCTGTCTCACCCCTCTCTCACACTGTCACTCACTCATTAACCCAATTCCTGTATTTACCATAGACATTTAAAAGGTATTTTGATCACTTGGGCTTTAAATATAGATGTTAAAGGTTTTCTTGTAATTGTTACAGCGGTCCGCCTATGCAGCTGAAGTACTTAAGATGGACAAAAGCTCTATTGTGAAGGAGTTTAACACTAAAGTTCACACCCTCCTGAAAGCACAGAAAAAAATGGAACAGCTGATTTACCATTCCAAGACACAATGTCGAAACTTTAGTAGTCATACAATAATGGACTTATTCAGAACTGATCCAGAGGTGGAGAAAGTTATGAAGGGCCTGAGACCAAGTCAGACAATGATCTTTCAAGTCAAGGGTGACATGATTTACATGTAATAGTGCAGATCATGAGATGGAGCATGGGAGTTGGTGCAGTAGGCAATCAAAATGGTCGTGTTAGTGCCCTCTGAGACCATCTCCATTATTCTGAACAACCAGTAAATTATTGCCATTATTCTGCATGATACAGGATCATTGATTTATAGACAGACTAAAGAAGTTTTGTGTAATTGATGTTTTATTCTTTTAATGAGTACAGGCGTTTATGCAGTATTGTCAAATTAAGTTATTAAGATAAACCAAGATGGACATGTATAGGTACAAAAGTAGTATTTTGTTAATAAATTGCAAAGACAGATGAATTAATAACAAGACTAGTGTTGAAATTAAAATGATCAAGTACAGTCAATCCACATGTCTTATGCGGCCATATGCAGTAAACGTCATCTTTGAAAAATTCCTGACAATTTTTTTACTATATCTTTACGTTTTGCTAAGGGACTTTTGTTTAACGCAACTGGTCGTCACTCAAAGTTTTTTCAGTCATTATTTTTCCTTTCTTTAAACGACCGCTAATTCATAATAGACCGCAGATTCATTTATAAAATTTAAGTGTGTGTATGTATGTTTTATAGAGAAGACATATATCATAAGATCTGGTGAATATTTGTTTATTACAAATAAAAGAATAAAACTGTTTGTTTTGTACATTGTATTTTTAACATGATGAACTTGAAGCACATTTTAAGTACAAATGTATGTACAGTAGCAGACTAGAAAATATTGAAACGGTCAAACCTGATATCTTGTCTGGATCCAAGCTTTGTATTAAAAGTCTCATTAAGTTTCATTAAGAGACCACTTTTTGTCTGACCCTTTGGTGGTCTCTTAATACAAGATGGACTGTTTTTAATATAACGTCTTTTAAATATTTAAAGAAATAATTATTCACATATTATGAAAATGCAAATATATTATTGTTCAATGCATATTATGTGTTCTTTTTGTGCACATTGTGTTTTTAGCTCATGAGAGCTGAAGTCGCGCTATTGTGATCGCCCTGTGTCCGTCATGTTTTATGTACGTTATGTTTTAAACAACTTCTCCTAAACCGCTTGATGGATTTTGACTAAACTTCCTTAGAATCCACCTTAACAATCATGACTCTTCTTAGCAACCATGTACATGGCTTCCATAGTAACTAATGAGTTTTATAACTCGCCTGTTATGCATATGATAGTCATAACACTCGGGTGAGCGCTCTAGTGCCATCTTGTTGTTTGATTATTATACATCATGTTTCTACTTCATTGACTTAATAATTTGTGATCAAACCATTTTAAACTTGAAAATGACAACTAATTCATATCTTGTTGCATCTCGGCACCTGCTCTAGTTATATTCCAGTTGTTAAATATTTTGCTGTGTGAGTTAAAAATCTAGGTTACTCTTGACAGTTATATTGATCATAATTAATGTTTCTGTTAATTTGAATAAATTGTTATTGTGTTACATTGTTTAGTAAATGTCTGTATATTGTGAAAGTTTGCAGTCACTTCACAGACAGTTTGCGGTAACTTCGCAGGAAGTTTGCGGCAACGTTGCAGCAACTTCGCAGGAAGTTTGCGGTAACTTTGCAGGAAGATCGCGGTAACTTTGCAGGAAGTTCGCAGTAGGCGGAGTCTTGTTTTAGTTGCTGTGAACTTCCTGCAACAAAATTGTTTGCAGCAAATTTGCAGCAAACCTCATTTGCATGATAAAAGTTTGCTGCAAATTTGCTGCAAACCTCATTTGCATGATAAAAGTTTGCAACAAAACAGTTTGCGGCAAATTTGCTGCAAATTCGCAAGAAAGTTTGCAGGAGGCTTGTTTTTTTCATAAGGGACACACAATCATATTAAAAAACAAATTCAGTAAATAATAAATAGAGTAACTAAGTATTTAGATGTTATTGCTTTCCGTCCATGTAACACTAGCTCTATGAAATCTGCCATCTGTACAATAGAAAATGAAGACTAGCGATTTTATATGTTGTTCAAAAATGTTAACAAAGACACTTAATAACTTAGTTGAAGTTTCCAAACAATGGTCTGGCAACTTTCACCAATTATGCTAGTAGTATGACTTTCTTCATACTGTGAAGCTGAAGTAAAATTAAAATACATGTATTTAATTTCTTTTATCAGATAATACGGTAGAAGCCCTTTCACGTTTGCCTGCAGATGCAAATGAAACAAAATTAACTCTAGCAATAGCTCATCATCTCCTGTCAAACCTGTCTGTGGCATCCACGTACACATTGGACAAGTCTTCTTCAGGAAGAAATAAGCAAGTGCCCCCTAGATGTTCATGTGGCTGTGATGAAGCATTAGCAGGGAAATATGGAGACACTTCTCTTGGTAATTATCATAAGTTTTGCCTATACTGGGCAAAGGCCAGAGAGCTTATGTCATAGCAACTTTTCCTTTTTTAGTGCAGGCCAATGTCCATCTCGGATAAAAGTTCTGCAACATCTGGCTGTTTTTCATCGTCATACTCACATCAGAATTATCTGTATATTCTTCGTGTCATGTTTAACCGGAGTATTGAGCTTCTATTTCTTACATTTATATTCGTGTCTGTTAAGTTATCATTTTCCCATAATGGGTGCTTGACCGGGCCATATCTTGGAAATTACTGTTCAAAGTGATTGAAATGAAACTTTGTACATACATAGATGCTAATGAGCGGAAGTGCAGTACACAAGAACCATAATCCTACCTAGCATATTACTTAAGTTATCTACCCTTAACCTTTTTGTATAATGGCTGGTTTTCTTCATCATATCTTGTTTTTCTACTGATATTTGTGTATAACAATTGCTGCTTTTTTGTGTCATTTCTTGAAATTGACTTTATAACTTCTTAAACCTGCCTATATTTTTGTATGTTATGAAATGTTTCAACATGTGTATAATAGTGCTACAACCTTTCTCCTTCTGCCGGCACATTGTATTACAATTTCTGCCTTTTCATAGAAAAACAGCATTTGGGGAGCATCCATCGCTTCGAGCGATACTCTTGTTGTTTTTGGTTGTCAGCCAGGCAATGTATTTACCCCGAGTCCCCATAGGTGTTTGCCCAGCAACTCCTTTAGTCCATTTTTAGCTCAACTGAGGAAGTCAAGTTTAATTAAACCTTGTTAACACTCCAGATGTCACATTTTTGACTTGATTTATGTAAGACATGGTCAGAATGTTTGACTCATTTAAAATCTAGATCAAGCATGAAACTGGGTCATCTTGGGCCAGTAAGTAGGTCTTATGTCCAATTATAGTAAAACCTTGTTAACACTCAAGATTTTTTACTTTATCTCCATGATACTTGAACAAAATGTTTGCTGTAATACGATCTAGGCAAGATTGAAATTGGTCATCTGAGGTCAAAAACTAGATCACAGGATCACATGATACGAAATCCTTGTGGATTCTGGGGAGGCTGCATTTTCTACTGGAACTACATAAAACTTGATCAGAATGTTTGTCTTTAAAAAATGCAAGTCCAGTCTGGTACTGGGTCATGTTGGGTCAAAAAGTTGGTCACATGGTCAAATCATTGAAAAACCTCGTTGACTCTCTTGAAGCCAACATGGCAATCTATTCAGGTGAGTGATATAGGGCCACCATGGCCCTCATGTTATTTATCTGAGAACAGTTGCAAACTTAATAAAAAGGTTAATTAAAGCCTGTTTTGGTAAGTCATAATTGACAAGAGCGTAATCCAGAAATAGCCGATCACCACGAATAATGGCAAGGTTTGGGAACAAGTGTCGCAAAGAACGTAGACCGCCAACTCTAAACATAACAAGATAATCAGTGATCTCAACTAGATTCGGGAAACTGTACAATATATATAACCTCTACAATAACAATATTGCCAATTATGTTAATCAACTGTAATGTAGTAAATTGTTAAAGGTTGTTTATAGGGTGGTAATAAGTGTTGTTTCTCTTTGACAGGTGTCCCTTCATTGTGGCATGGACGAGTTGGTATATTAATGGGGGTTCCTGTGAGAACTCTTGCTGAGGGACGTGCTTCCCATGTTCCTTGTTCTTTAGAAATGAAGTCTACAAGCGCAATGGATTTGAGTAGAAATCAGATACGAGCTGAAACTATTGTCTTCTCCTTTTTGATGAAAAGGATGCATCCAGAGTTGAAGAATTTCCTTATTCCCACTATAGCAATGTCCAGAACTCATGTTGCTGAAACCCCCCTTCTGCCGCTTTATGAGGAAAGCGATAATCCAGATCTGAATCAATCTACAATAATCGTTCTTTGGTCAGCTTTGAATTTTAAATATTGCTGTTCTGGTGTTCCAGATGAGATACAGGACAAGGGTTACAAAGCAGATTTTTTCAAGCATACTGGATCTTTAATTGAATCTTACAAAAATAAAGTGACATCTCCATGTCCATGTTTTGCAGATAGTACATGGTTTAGTTTGCGCAAAGTGGAAATACAGTAAAACTTCGAAACCTCGAACTGCCGTCGGACCTAGCAATTAGTTTGAGCCATCTACTGTTTGAGGCATCTACGGTACATGCGTATATGTCCTAACTGACAGTCAAAGCGCAGAAAAAGGCCAAATTCTTTACCCTTGATCATTATTTTCCTCTACGAAAAATCTTTTGAAATGAAGCTATGGTGCATAGTTTTCAGATATGGCGTTTTGAAAATACATCGTACTATGTGCATAGCTTGTCAGGTTTTATGGAAAGTATAACGTCGCAAAACACCCATACTTAATTTCAGCTATGTTTGAAATCATTTGACATGTTGAATGATTCATTGAAATACTTGATTGAGATTGATATATCCACCTTATGCAGTGAAATTATCAGAGTATCAATACTAAGAAATAAAATATCTAATACATTTTCTGCACAGTGTAATTTTGCGGTCATTTCTACATCTATTGCAGAATGAACTGTTGGTCAAAATCTTAAGTTAATTATATTTAATGCTTTCATACAGTTTTAGTTAAACTAGAGGCTCTATAGCGGTGCATATTCTGAAGAATCGAATTTTCTACAATGTCTATAACGACTAAACTAATAATAATGATAATTTCCAATATTTAACAAAGCATGTATTTTGCATATCGCATTGCAAAATAAATCTTCCTTTCATGAAAGGAGCATAAATATGTTAGTCACTTATAACGTGTGATTTTGGGCTATACATTGAATTTTACATAAAGTTTACATAAATTTTGTAAAATATTGTAGCTTAAATTACTAGTACTCTGCAAAGTCGAATAAAAGCATTCAGACATTATATTATATTACATCGCGATAACGCAAACAACCTCTAGCGAACTTATTCAAATTACAGAAAGAATGTCTTGCCTACTGACATTCAATGGAGGAATCCTCTCCAGTCCGGAATCTCCTCTAATCCGAACTTTATAGTTTGTCCGAGGGGTGTTCGGATTAGGGAGTTTCCACTGTACATGTACAACTGGCAAGAAATTATCACGAAGTGCGAATAACATGCGTCGCCAATCTTACCCGTCAACAAACAATAGAAATTAGAATATTAAGCGGTCAATGAAAGGTGTGAATTATTGTATTGTTCGACCTATCTATGGTGAACAATGAATGAAATGATAGCTAGGGACCACAAATCCTGTTCGAGTGTTCGACCTATCTCTGTTCGAGTGATCTACTGTTAGATAATATGAAATAAGAAGGGGTTTCGCCGGGACTTAAGAACATGTTCGAGGTAACTACTGTGTTCGAGCCAAAACTGTTCGAGGTTTCGAAGTTTTACTGTACTAAACATGAAAGAACAACAATAATGTTAATCAATTATGTCATCAAACAAGATCAGAAAATAGTACTTTATAATTATTTACAGCTGGCAATAAATTGTTTTGCTTTTTAGCTCACCTGAGCACGAATTAGTGCTCATGGTGGTAAGCTTTTTGGATTCATGAATGTCCGTCGTCGTGAATCGTGCGTCAACATTTTCTTTTAACTACATCCTTCTATTCCACTGAATGGATTTTGATCAAATTTCACAGGAATGATCCTTAGGTGGACCTCTTTCAAAGTTGCATAAATCCTTCCAGTTTGCTGCATAATTAGGTCACATTAGCTAAAAATAGATTGTAAAAGTGTACACTTTGAAATTCTTCATTTCCGAAACTTTAAAGTCTAGAGCTTTGATATTTGGTGTATGGCATTGTCTAGTGGTCCTCTTACAAGATTGCATAACTTATTAGGTTCCGTCAAAAACGATGGCCACCAGTGGCGTGGCTGTGTTCCCTAAATGTATATAGTGGAAATTATAAACAATATTTCCTCCCAAGCCACTTGATTAATTTTGATCACATTTTTCAGAAATGATCCTTGGGTGGTCCTCTTTCGATGGTTCGAGTTATTCTTTGTAAATGTGAATTTATTATTTCGTACAAACGAATAATTATTTCATGAAATAAATTATTATTTTCTAAAATCAATTTAATACTTGGTATAAACCACTTAATTTTTGTCAATACGAATGATTATTTTGTAAATACGAAAAAGTATTTCTAAAAAACAAATGATTTTTTCATAAAAATGAATTATTATTTCGTTAAAAAGCACTTCGTAAATACTAATGGCAGTGTATTCGGGTGAGCGATATAGGGCCATCATGGCCCTCTTATTTTGAAAGTCTTGTTCGACGTAATTTTGCAAATAGTGACAAAATACCATAATACCACGGACCTATATAGGTCCGTGATAATACCAAACATTTCAGGTGTTCAGGTGATCGATTCAGGGCCATCCTGGCTCTCTTGTTCATTTGATCTTCACCAAACTTGGACAGTAGTTGGATATCCACGAGACCTTGGTTCCTTTTAAAAATAACAGGTATTCGTAAAATATGTTCCAAAAACCTTGATATCATTTCATACTTTGTTGTAATTTGTACTAAAGTATCATAAAAGAACTATGTCCTATCAGAAATAAATATTTGAAATGTATTACATTATCTTTTCTTTTGATGTTGTATGTCATTTAAATATCAGTGTATTCCCAAACAACGAAGGTGTAAAAGAGGTTATTCTGTAATCAGCTTACCGTCAGTCGGTCCTTCTGTGGACACAGTCATGTGAATACAAATCCTACAATTTTTCATTGATTTATTTTAAACCCGACAAAATCATGAAGGCAGGGATTTACAATCTCACATATATTGTCTGAGTTATTGCCCTTAGTTCTCTTCATGAATATACAATATATGGTACACTATGTGAGCACTTCTACAGTTTTGCATGTTCTTCTTTCAAATCGGACAGAGTTACTCTTGATTTGAAGTTACAGATGAAGACGAGGATTTCCATTCTTAAGTGTATTACAAGAGTAATGACCCATTGTTTAGAAATATGCTATATGAATAATCTTGTGAGCGCAACTCCTCATAAAGTAAAGCATGTTCTTCTTTCAAATCTGGCCGAGTAACTACCAATGATGTTAATATGTACATGAATATATTCCGAGCTCGTATAGCATATACTACTCCTAAACAGTTTTCCTGGAATAAAGTGCCAACCAGTACTAGCTTGTTCTTGCACAATCAACTTACAACTTCTCCCCATGTGAGGGACATGACCAAAGCAAATGTCACGGGTGAACATGGAGAAATGCAAACAATAAGAATATGTACAAAAAACAAACACAAATGTAAATACATTACTCAGAATGAAACCAGTTAGATTTCAATAGCACAAGAAGAATTATTCGAAGTATAACACTCTTTTATGGCCCTTGAAATCTTTCAAATGGGTTCATTTTCAGCACTTAAGTAACACAAAAAAAGTTATAAACAATTTAATGGATTCATGTAAAGCAAATAATTCAAACCTGCTTTAAAACCAAACTGACAAAATGTCGATGCCGTTTCAATAGAAAAAGAAGAAAGGAGATTTATTTCTTTTTTTGGAAACGTCTTCAATGACAAGGCACGGTTAAATCCTACGAGCATGCTTCAATCAATGCATCAGAATGATCAAGTTTGAGCAAAACACAGAGATGCACAATGATCGTTATCACACCTCAAAAAGTTTAGTGTCAATACAACATGGACAAAATACTTTCAGTTCCACCTATGCTATATAACACCAACAGTCATAATGACGAAGAACATATGGAACGCCTGTCTTATGTTGTGAGATTTCAAATTGTTTTGTTCGTTTAATGTCCTATCTTGTTAAACACTATCATATTTTCTCAAATAGCCGTGCTATTTTGTCCATTGGGTATTCCATCTCGTCTAATGAATGTGTGATCTTGTCCAATGAGCATGTTATTATGTTTAAGTGTCGTGGTAACTTGTCCATATATAATTTGAATTGAACAAGACAAGACGGTTGTATGACATGATGGCATGCTATATGGACAAGTTACCATGACACTTTGACATAATAGCACGCATGTTCGACATGATAACACGTTATATGGACAAGATACCATGACACTTTGACATAATTACACACACGTTGGACATGATGACACGTTATATGAACAAGTTACCATGACACTTTGACATAATAACACGCATGTTCGACATGATAACAAGTTATATGGACATGATACCATGGCAATTTGACATAATAACATGTTCATTGGACAGGATCACACATTCATTAGACAAGATAGCATACTAAGTTGACATGATAGTGCACCACTTTGACAAGTTAATATCAAATCTTAAGAAGACAACACTACTGTTTGACATATTATAACCACACTCTGTTTGAACAAGATCACACAATAATTTGACAAGATATCATTGAAAATTAAGATGATAGGATGGTAGTTAGACACGATAGTGCAGTTTTTGAACATGACTCTTTTAACAAGATATCGCTCCTGTTAGACAAGATAACACATAGTATAGAGAAGAAATGTCTGTATTTTGACAAGATAACATACTATGTAGACAAGTTAACACGTTTTTTTCACAATACAATATTTACGTTTGACATAATATAACATACTATTAAGAAGATAGCATATGAAATAGACAAAATAACATATCATTTTGACAAGATAGCATAACAGATAATTAAGAAGATGGAATGCCAAATGGACAAAATAACACGGCTATTTGAGATGATATGATACTTTTTAACAAGATAGGACATTAAGCGAACAAAACAACTTGAAATATCACAAGACAGTTACGGCGTTCCATACAAACACATACAGAAAGACGACCCGTGTAGTTTAAAGGTTAGTTTTTGAACGGTGATGTTGTCGCGTTTTTCAGAACATCTGACAATTATATACAACTCAAAATTTGATAGGGATTCAATTTTTCGACAAGTCCACATAAATAGGTATGTGAAGTTGGCGCATAGATCGTAGATCAACCAAATTTGGTCGAACTGGGTCGTAGGTCGTAGATCAACCACATTTGGTCGACCTGAGTCGCAAGTCGTAGATCAACCAAATTTGGTCGACCTGGGTCGTATTTTGTAGATCAACCAAATTTGGTTGACCTGGGTCGTAAGTCGTAGATCAACCAAATTTGGTCGACCTGGGTCGTAAGTCGTAGATCTGGGTCGTAGATCAACCAAATTTGGTCGACCTGGGTCCTACAACGTAGCTCGACCACAGAAAATAACATACAATTTGGTTGATCTGGGTCGTACATCGTAGCACGACCACTGAAAAAAACCTGAAATATGGCTGATCTGGGTCGTACATCATAGCGCGACCACTGAGTGTAACATTAAATATGGCTGATCTGGGTCGTACATCATAGCACGACCACTGAGTGTAACATTAAATATGGTTGATCTGGGTCGTACATCATAGCACAACCCTTGAATATG
Organism: Mactromeris polynyma; assembly: GCA_032209605.1. NCBI lineage: Eukaryota > Metazoa > Mollusca > Bivalvia > Venerida > Mactridae > Mactromeris > Mactromeris polynyma. Next base: position 4,797,252 of record JASFXZ010000038.1, on the reverse strand, counting down.
CACTTAGACAAACAATAGCCAATTTGCATATAACTCGAGTAATAGGGAAAACTTAGATTATTCTTCACACAGTTTCAAGTATACTTCTGAGAGGTAAGTCGCATTTATTTTGTTCTTATATTCAGTAAAGGTATGCTTTTTTTATTTGAAGGGTTGCTTTTCTTTGATTGTCACTTAGAAAGCATCTCTTTGATTGTCTCCGATTAACCCAGAGTCAGTAAGAGTTAGTCAGATTGACTGATAAAGTGATACACAACAAGAATACCAGACGGTCACAACATACACCTGTCAAACTTTCAAGGGCCATTACTCTGGGGTTCCTATGGCGATCAGGTAATCAAACAGAAACAAGGTTATATGTCCATAACGATTATGACCAAGTTTGGTGTTTATCCAATAAATACTGCATGAGTTGGAGAGCAGACATCACCCGTCCACCACGGGTGATCCCATAATACATCCTGTCACGATGGTCGTATAAAATAAGATTGTTTGTAAACATATTTATACATATCAATGGTGGAATTGCTTGTTGCCTTATTTCTATGCACAATTATGTAGGAAATGAAATGTTTAAAGGTGCTGAACTCCAGATTGAAAACAAATCGTGGTTTTTGCAATTCCGCAAAATATGTGTAGTTGTATCATCATACACGTCAATAAAAGCTGTAGATGGTGAATATTTGAATAATTTAAAGCAATTAGGCTAATTAAATCGCCGTCGTAATATCGAGCAATCGGAGTTTTCCAGTTTAAAAATACCGCGGAGTTCCCATCCAGCATGCACCTCACGAGTCACATGATCAATTAGCAAAATAAACATACACAATGGCGTAATCCACTACTGACATCGAGGAGATAATTGTTCAGTGATTATTTATTTTCGTTGCGTGCAAATATAGTAAGTGACTTATAGCTACCTTGTTTACTGCATTTATTCTTTTCTTTGCGCTGATGATTTGTTTGAATGACAGAGACGTTCCGAATGTGCATGAGCTCAATGTTTACGGTTCTATTTTTAGATTTACAGGGTAGACTAACCCTAGTAAAATTTTCGATGGAAAAATACGAAAAACTACGCTATGACAATGTTTCGCAAGTAATGATGAATGAAAGTAATAATGTTTTAGAGCTTTACGTGCAACAATATCAAGATTTTGTAAATATTTGACAATTTTCTTTTTTTTTGCTCGCTCGTCAATCTGGAGTTCAGCACCTTTAACTGGAAGAAATCTCAATATGAAAAGTTTTGTGGAACCAGGACGAGAGAAACTACATACTTATGTATCATTTGACTGACTAAATTAGAACTCGGGTGTGCCAGAATGTCTATATTGTAACTTGCAGCTTGCGTTGTTGTACAGATAAATATCATTGTTCCTTATCAATAATTTTCAATCCTTAAATAATATAACAAGAGCAGATTTCTTTGTTAACAGTAAATTCAGGCTTTGCTAGAGTGAAACATCATTTCCTTTATTTTACATTTAAATTGGAGAACATTTCCAAATCTAACAGAGTTGACACATTTGGCATGATTTCTAGACATTAATGGGAATCATCAATGTTAGTTTCCAAGATAAAATTAATCATATATGACAACCATGACTACCAACATTTGCACCACAAAGTCAGTCATGCATAATAAAACGTGATTCAACCATTGCACATGTAACAACTGTAGGCAAAAATACAACAAATTGAGCACATTAACAAACTTAAGTTCATGATTTTGTGAAGCTATTTAAACCATTTAGACAGAGAACCTAATGCTGCTCCAAACGTTTGTAACATTGGTGGTGCAGATTTTGCTTTCATCAACAAACTCCCAGCTTCAGCTTCAAATCCTTTAGCTCGCAGCTCATTGGCTAATCCTTCAAGAGACATGTAGTCAGGTGACTCAAATTCTGGATCCTGATTCGATAGAAGATAATTCAAAATCACAGGGTAGTGTGGTGTTGGCACAAGTTCTGGTACCAGATGATGTTTCAGAATCAAACAAATAAAGTCTGGGTCTTCTTCAAACTGTAATGTACAAATGTGAAATGATAAGACTATGACACTAGCTTCATCAATCGGATGGAGACATATCCTGTATGTATTTTAGAGGATATTTGGAATCCATAAAGTATCTCCAAAGAAGGCATATTTCAATTCAAATTAAAGTCTCGAGTAACTTTTGAAAACCTGTACAATGGCTAATAAATGACAAACTATAATTAATATATTGGGTTTGTTACTGATCCTCCATGGAAATGTTTGGGGTCGGTTTGATTAATGGAGGGTTGGGAGCGAGGTGAAATGCAAAAATGTAAATGCAATCAATTAAATTACAAAATGCAGACAAAATAAGTAATCATTTCTTCCAATACAAAATGGGTGTAACACAATTTTAACATTTGACATACAAGTAATTCATTGCAAACCTGTTGTTGCTGTGAAAGCACTTCCATAGCCGCTGAGAAAAGTTTTTTCTGTGCAGAGATGAGGACACAAGTGACCGCTTGCAGAAAGAATTCATGTTTCAACATATCTTGGTAGAGTGACTCCACATTCTGTGGAAGATAAAAATTAAGAATAACATGTAGAATTTTAGTAACATGCAAGATATGTTGATAAATGATTTACAGCAACAACTTATTGGGTGAAAATGAAACAAGTCTATATGCTTCTTTATTTAAATGTTTGAAACCTGGGCAAGTTTATGTTTTTCCTTGACAATTTGACTGAAGCCAATGCATCCAAAGTTATTTGCCCTCTACTTCTGAACTCTTGAATTATGTGGAGAAGTTGTCAGTTGCTAGGGAATGAACAGGTTAGTACATTCAGAAATCCTCGGCCAACTATGTCAAGTGCCTCGGATGTACGTTAGGCACTACTTTAGGAAATACCGTTCGAACGTCATGAAAACAAGATGGTGGCGTGAACGCTGGAGTGCTGATGAATCTAATATTTAAGCTATATGAAGACTGAAATATGTGAGGTTTTAACTAGAAATGACAACGATAATCCATCTCTTACGTGAATTTATCGAAGTTATTGAAATCATAAATCCGTTTTACGAGAACTATTTCTTGACCGCACAAAATGTTGAGTTTTGCTACATAGTGCTCCGCCTTACATACACTAGAGGGTGTTATCCGAGTAACGAAGTGATACGGAAATGCCCGAGAGCTGTTGAGAATGCAGGTTAGTACTGGTTGGTAACCCAGGAGCACTGGTTAGGTCAACTGACAGCAGTATATATATATGATATAATCTGGAGGAACAGGGTAAAGCCCAAAACAAACAAAAGTTCCAATCCCATCGAGGGCAAGGCTGAAACTGCAAACTTAACAATTCCTGAATTCCATGCGAGTATACTGGTTAGTTCTTCAGGAAGCAGTTATCATGAGTGATAATATTAATTATAAAATGTAGTCACAATTTAAGATATATTTAAACTATACAAACAACTTGATACAATTTTAAGGTAATCTTTAAGTTACATGAAACAACTCTACGCTATTTTGCAAAACAAAAAAATTGTTCGCCTTAGTAGATCTTTACCTTAAATGATAAACCAGTCCTAAAAGTCCTCATTGTTTCTAAAACATGATTCACATTGCTATGACAACCACTTTCTATCATGGATTGAAACAAGCAAGCCCATGGGTATTCTGATCTGAAAATTACAAAACAGTTATCAATAACTAAAATTTTATTAGGCAACAAATGTTATGTATTTTAGAAAATAGTATTTTGGTTGAGAAACAATTTTTAAAATTGTCCATATAATTCGATAATTATTCCTTATTTAAGATTATATGTTGAAGTGAACATAGCAAAGCAATGTAAAAAATTATCTGATCAATTTCTCAAATATCCACTTAAATCAACCAGTGCATATGTCCTATATAAAAGTCAGCCTGTATAAAACAGACTGGAATTACAACTTGTCTTATATGCCAATCTGGTTATGGTTGCAGACTTTCAATCACTTGCTCATCAATGCTGCAGGATAGAATCCCACCTGAGGTGTAGAATTTGTGAGGAAGCCATCCACCTGGCTTATAGGAGGTCAATAGTTCTTCCAAGGTGTCCACACGAGGTCTTCCACTTCCCTTATAGCAGGAAATTTCACTACATGACCCTGGCTATTTATGTGACTTTTAGGTAAAACCCTATAAGAAATAGCTCTTTGAAAGGTATAGCAATACATTGTATTCATCATACGTTTTATTCAATAGAAATGTCTCTCATAAATATACATACCCACTGTTAGCAAATGGAGGCCACTGTTTCAGCAGACGACAAAGGGCAGTGAACTCTGTCTCCCCAGTGTTGTCTCCACTTACAGACTTTGTTTTATCCAACAGAGTGAAAAACAATTTACTTCTAGAAGTGGCAGAGCTAATTTCTTTCTCAGATACCTAAAAACAAACACTCTCTGCTAGTGAAATTGCATTTTGAACACAGTAACAATTTATACATTCCCTATACATATTCAGTCATAGACTGTGCTGAATTTACACAATTGCTGGCACTAAATACCTACTAGAAAGAAATTGTGTCTATATTTACATGCCATCAATATACATGGTGATAAATACATTCTAGAAAACCATCCATCGGCACCAGTTTCATCATCAGTACACGAGTTTAAAAGAGCATGCTCAAATACAGTGAAACCTCTGTGAATTATATTCTCAGGAAAGCGAACTCACTAAACAACAGGCTATCTTTATACTGAAAACTTGACCCCCGAAATGACAATGTATCTGAATAACTGGACAATGGGCTATCTGATGAAAGGACCCTCGAAACATCTGGCCATTTGAAAGCTACCGATATCTGAAAACTGAACCTTCGAAAACCGGAACCTCAGAAACAGTGCCCTCTTAAAACAGAGAGAATACGTAACTACGGGGAACGCCACATACACAAGACAATACCTCCCCACGCAGACCTCAGGAAAAACAACAATCCACAAAACATAACGCAGTTTCATCATCAGTACATGAGTTTAAAAGAGCATGCTCAAATACAGTGAAACCTCTGTGCATTATATTCTCAGGAAAGTGAACTCACTAAACAACAGGCTATCTTGAGAGAATACGTAACTACGGGGAACGCCACATACACAAGACAATACCTCCCCACGCAGTCCTCAACTCTTAAGACTTGTTTCTAAACATAAACGTACCTGGCATTGGGACCAAGCTTCAGTAACGATTGCCTGGGTTCTGTATAAAGTTAACAATACAGAATCCTCTTCCGATAATTTGAATCTCTGAAAAGTAAGAGGAATTATATATCAAATAAACATTTAGCTTACTAGTAGTCCCAAGCCATGTTATAGTGTACAATCATAATAAACCAGAATGTCCAACAGTGCTTTGAACACTATTAGGTCAATGTGTTCCTAATAAACACATAAGGGTGAATAGTTACAGGGTAACCCAATCATTCTTCTGAAAATTCAGAAATTCATTGTATAAAAGAAAAAGGATGTATAAACCACTGTGTAAGTTATAAACATTACATGAAACAATGCATATCAATAAGCTTATATTGATAAAAAATTCTGATGGCTTAGGACAGTTTAAAAAACTGTAAAATAAAAATGTTTGTGCGGAAAACTTTATAGGATGTCTTAACTCAACTTATGTCAGTTGCTATCTGGAAACTAGTAATCATATATACCTCAAACTGAGCACTAAGTGACACGTTCTTTGCCATTACTTACATGCACCAACAGGGCATCACAAACTTAACTCAACTAAACAGGAAAGTTCATGAAAAAAAAATCGAAATACAACAACCCCATATTTGCCTACCTTCTCAAGAATATGAAGAACGTCCAGCCGTGGTTGTACGTCAACTGATGAATTCGAGCAAAATGGCCTCAGCTGGGATAACAATCTCTCTGAACTGATCAAGTCACCCCTATAAGATAAAACAAATATATTGCATACATGTTCAACTGACACAAATAGTATCATTATTAACCTTCATTCAATGACCAAAGCTGTGTTAAGGTTTTCTGATTTTTAACATCATGGTAAAGAAAAAAAAACTCAAGAACAGTATCACAAGAGTAGACACATACTGTATGTTAACGTTTAACCTCAGACACAATGATTCATGTTTATACCTATACTCGTCTTAATTATAATTGTAAGATACATTTAAAGGTATTTACTATAATCATACATGAAACCCAGGTGCACAACTACACATGCTGGTGAACATTCCCATAAAGTTTTGTGAGTCTAGCTAATATACTGTTGGAGATACGTGCAACACAAGATGTTGTAACGGACAGAAGAACGGACGGATAGCAGACAGACGGACAACGGCAAATCTACATGCAACCCCCCCCCTTTTAGAGTGGGGGCATAAAAGCAATACAAAGATATTTCTATTCAGGATGGATTGTTGATGTACATATAGAGGTGTGAATGTAAACACGTCTATCTGCCTCTACATTTGTATCCAGAACGATGAGTTTCGCTTCCATCACTTGATATATTGCTGGACAGAAACAGTGCCCATGTAAAAGAGTAGACGTACAAATCAGCACGTGAAACAACGGTTACAATTAAAGCATGAGACAATATTCATACCCTGCTTCAATATGATCTTGAACATTTTCTACAATTTTTTCCAGTGATGAAAGACTTCTAACTTCAACCAAGGGTTTAAATGTTGTTTGTTTCTCACTGAAAGGGAAGAACGGTTGAATTCATAACACCGACATATTCACCTCTATTATAATTTGTGAAATACAGCAAGATACTTAAAATGACATGAGAAGACCAGTTTTACACAGCTATTTCATTTCACGCAGACACTGAACATGAAAACCACTAACTTAAAAAGCATGAAGCATTCTCTCTGGTTACAGATCTAGAATTCAATATAAACTCAAGGCCATTAAAAATGCAACTAAAAGTTGTCCGTGTCAACACCGTGACATTATAAATAATTATTAATACTTCATACTAAATTTTTCTAAACTTAATAAATTATGAAGTATGAATACTAGGGCAATAGTTTGATTTCTTTTTGATGAATGATTACACGTTTGTTACAATAAAACGCATTTAACACTCGGAACAAAATGAAGGCTCAGTGAAATAGTTGCGTATTTAATGGCATTAAGTATACAATATATAAATCATATCGTGTATATACAACAGCACTTAAATAGCACACAGATGCTTACTTACCTCAGACATGACAGTACATATTCTATAGCATCCTTAAACACCCCTAGTGCTGACATCTTCACATTTATAGCAGAGAGGAATTCTGATACAGCATCCAGTGATAACTCACCCTCTATCGCCATACTGACCAGTAGCTGATGTATCTGTATCAAAGAAATAGCAAACAAAATTGAAACTAAGTTTCTTCAATTAACAATGGAACTCTGTGTTGGAGTCCTTTTGTCCATTATTCCTGAGCATTAGGATATACAGCCAGACCTCATTCATTCGAATTCGTTGGGTCTGAAATTTTATATTGAATAAACTATAAAATCGAATAGCCCATTTCAATTCAACATGCCTAAGAAGACACATCAGGACCTGATATTTATTTCGGATGATACGAAATATTCGGATAGAAGGTTGTCAGATAAACGAGGTCCGACTGTATTTGACATTCAGAGTCCTTTACGCGAGATATTCATTGATGTGACGAGCAAAATATAGACATGTGCATAATGTACATTTGATAATCTGGCAACTTTTTGAAGCCAAAAAAATCCTTGTACCAATTCAGTTGCATGTAAATACAAATAACATCTCAAAATAATCTAGCAAAAACAATTTATTGCAGCAAGTCACTGTACATAGCTGCTTTTCTCCATATAGTGCAGGGTTTAAATCAATCATATAACATTTAATTATTAAACTACGTCAGTTCTCAGATAGTTTGACAAATTAAGACCAAGTCTAGCTTTCACAGAAAATCGCAGTAGATATCCGTGTCCAAACATATTTTTTATGACCCGATAATTCTCCTATTGTATCGTTAAAATAAACTCTTGTACATAGAAAATACAATAAAACCTCACCTAAAGACCACCTCAATAATAAGACCACATTAGAATCAAGAACACAATTTTCAACACCATTTCCACTGCTGTGCTCTTTAATAAACCTCAGTATTAAGACCACCTCAATAAGAAGAGGTCCTAAGGGTGGTCTTATTATTGAGGTTTTACTGTACAATGTACTGCACAGAATAATTTCACATCTCATTCAGTGAAAAAATGGTAAGTCATACAGTTTTCGGTCAATAAGAACTGATATATTCAGTTTGTTTAAACTTAATTTTAACTAATTTTTTTAAACTGATTAATCCATCATTATGACTGATACCAGGGGTAACTAACCAGGCACCGATCTCACGAAACATCTCAAATAGAAATCTCAGCTCAATGTTTGACTCAAATCAGAGTCGGACTTTGAGATAAATATAAATTTGCACCTCTCGTTTTATTTTGAAAAAATCTCAATTTCACTTTTCGTTTTGAGTCCGGTCTCAGCTCAATGATTTGAGACAATATTTGAGCTGAGATTTAGCTCAAATTGAAATACTTGGGAAATCGGGGCTAGTACTCCTACTTACATCAGGGACTGTGATGTTTGTTGTTCAACCTAATTCAAGACAGGATTCAAACCCTCAACCTTGGTATCAAGAGTTGGGGGTTCATGCAAATACAGACATTACATAAACTTGGTTTGAGAAAAGATACTGTGCACTTACTTTCTCTTCATTTCCCATCGACAGATCATAAATTTTTAAATATTCCTGCACCCTCTCTACTTCTGATTCAGACATCACTATGACAACAGGACTGTTTAATGTTTCTAGATGTTTCAAATATCCACTAACAACACCAGTCACATCCTCCCAAATTTTCCCACTAGAAAAAAATGACAAAAATTAACTTCTAACAAGCATCTTATCATTATTGTATTAGATCATAATTAATTAGTGTTTTGTAATATTGAAAGAAATAATATTACATTCTGAAATGGATGATGAAGGAGAAATTATGTTCAGAAAAAAAATAACAATCCAGAAAGGCTTGTAAATATAAAGTCCTTTATTGGGACTGCAACTAAAACTTTACTGTATAACTTTCCCTAAATAAGAGAACAAGGGTTCCTAAAACAATACTGATAGACATTAAGAACATGTGACCAGACATCATATACGTACTTCAAGATCAATTTCACACAATATGACCATGAAAAATCAAGTTTAAAGAATTAAATAACCATTACAGTTGATTAGAATACCTTTCTAAATCAGATTTTTTCCTCTTGTTTACTTGTTGCCGTGTGAATTTTGCCATTCTTTTGCAAATTTCAATCCTGCAGCCATTTTCCAACTAAAATTAAATTGGTAAGCAAATGATCCATGAACAATGCCACAAATTGCAATCTAGTAAAGACATATTTTTTTAAATCTTTGCAAATCTAATGCAGAACATAATTTGACAATTTATTACCATGAGAAAGACAAAAAAAGTCAAATTTATCTCCATTTCGTATTTATCAAATATCCATTTCAGTACACCTGAAAGCAAAATAATTAGACACACCTTAACATAAGTCATATAAAGAGCTTGGGATATTGCATAGGTGGACAAAATCCGTCTCCTTCAGTTTGCATAGGTGGGTGAAATCTGTCCCATCATTTTGACAAGGCAGACCAAGGGGGGATTTTTGTCCTACACTCAAATACACACATCTTATATATTTCACAGAGAATATGAAGTTTCCAACAGGAATAAGAGAACAGACCAAGCCATTCAGCCTTTTCAAGCTTTGTAAACACAGACTGTATCATGCAACCTCATATATACTGACCACCATCCTTGATTTCTCAGTGAACACTACAGCCTGCAGGAAGTCAATGATATTTTCTGGAAGCAGTTTCTGTATATATTCTGAACAAGCCTCATATCTATGCACCCAGGCTGCCTGTAATATACACAAGGAACACTAATAACAACAATTCTTCTCTCTGAAGTAATCTTCACAAATTACTTCTTCTAAATACAAAACTCTTAAGTTAACTTTAAACGAATGTTCCTGGTATTACTGACCTACTTTAGATTAATTTACCCAAAGTGTGATTCTAGCATCCATTTATCACAGATTTTATCTTCTTACAAAGGGATTCATTTCTGAAACTTGGTCATGTGTAACATACATTATTTAAACAATCACTAGATGGCAATGTTACACATTAAACAAGCACCGTAAAACCTCACTTATAGACCAACTCAATAATAAGACCACCTCAAAATTAAGAGCACAACTTTCAAGTCCATTTTCACTGTTTTGCTCTTGATTCTCAACCTCAATATTAAGACCACCTCAATAAGAAGATCAATGTTCAAGAGTCCTAATGGTGGTCTTATTATTGAGATTTTACTGTACAAGTAAAGCCATTTCATAAAATGATTAACAAAAGATGAGCATACATTTGAATCTGGTTGCTTTTTGCCATCTCCTTCCCAGAAGAATTTCACAGCCCATGTACAGTAGATGATGCTTGTATCCATAGAACCACCAGTCTGTAAAACAAGAGGAAACAACTCTTCCATAACTAAAATTATCAGTCACTGAAATTAGATTGTTTGAGTACAAGGACCACAATCTCAATTCTGGCTGGAATTAGTATTTCAATTTTACAAAACCAACTAGCCTGGGGTCATGGCTCACTGATTGCTAACGCTGTCAGTATAGCCAGGCGGAATACAATCACTTTGATTATCTGATTGTACAAGATAGTGACATGCACGCGCATTTTCTATATCTGGTATCTTGATCACGTGATAAACTTCAGTCCTGATCAGCACTGAAACATAGTCACGTAGATTCTATTACTCATGGCCCTACCGACGCGGAGCAATAGGAGGTTTGGTCAGGTTTCCAGGCTAAAAACCAACCTGCATTGAGCAAGTTGGTGATAGTTTGACCTCTGACTTGTTTAGACAACCGAAAGTGAGAAATCTGGACCACCCCCGAAAAGTAACCAAGCCAGTCATACTGTATTGTAACCAAATACTTATTTCGTTTATTGTAACAATGTCAAATAATCATCACAACGAATGGATCTTCTTCAGCCATGTCAGTTTGTTAGATGTATACAGCATACTTTAAGTATAGAATTAAAATACAAAATGCAGTCCTGAAATGCTACACAAACATTTATCTATATCACTTGTCATACATGATAGGCTTAATTACAGTATGCCATTTCTAAGTGAAGAAATCAGCACAATTTTCCTTTCATAAAGAGGCTTACCCCATCTGGGATATTTTTGGAGAGTTTAGCGAAGGTAGTCACGTTGTTTGAAGTAAGACAAGGGGAGAGAATCTCGATGACTTTGACATCAGGGCACATCAGACGTTTGTAATCAAGACCTGAAAACAAGAAGTATAAAATTCCAAAAATAATATACTCACTGAATTGTTTGATTGGCAATTCCTAAGTCATACACAAGCAGTTATGTTTTAAAATTTAAATTCTGAAAAGATTGCAGCAAAAGATCACATAAACAATCACAGGTACTTGAAACAAACTATTTTAATGTTCTATATGGCCTATTTACTATAACAAGAATATTCATTTCTGTTTCAAGTACCTGTGAAAAAGATGAAAACAAATTTCTTGTTTATGAAAGACACATTACACTAAGTCAGTAACAGAAGTATTTCATTCATTCATTTAAGACAAAACTCTACAAAAGACTACTAGTCCCAAGTATAAGATTTACCTCAGTAAGGACTAGAAGGTTGAAGGTTCATTTCACAACATACACTTATACATTAATCTTAACTTCAGGTTTCAAGAATAAAAAAATCACGTAGAATACCTGCAGCAATAGCTTTCAGTTTTTTCAATAGTTTGATATGACTGTCAGCAGTAATACTGCCCTGCAATGGTATATCACAGCCAGACATCAGAGTATAGTAATACAGCAACATCTGATGGTCAGTTCCCTCTATTGATGGATAAACGTAGGTCGTCATACGCTCACAAAACTTGTCTGATTCTGATCTCAACACCTCCAGTATATTCAGCTTTGTAACTCTCGTCTGTAATTCCTCGACTGATAAGCTGTTGAAGATAATTCAAACAAACTCAAAACCATTCTTGGAAACATTTCACCAAACTGATGTTACTTTCAACATTTCACAATAATATTTTTGTTAAATTCACCACTGATATCATTTAAAGTTAGAAAATAACAGGAGCAAATATATATGCCCCCATTTATGTCGGGGCACAATAATGTAGGGTCAGAAAAAAATAGGGAGTGGGGGGGGGGTAAAAATCAAGCACTATATAGAAAAGTTGTCTAAACATGTATGCAGTTATAATCTATGATTCAATATACTCACCCACTATCACACAGCAAGAACTCAAGATGTGTAGCATAGAGTTGCCATGGGGGTATACCATAACGTTCAGCCAGACTCAATGATATACTGTATATATTATCCTCCAATGACCTGAACAGAGAAATGCATACAAAGCGTCAAACATATCAGAGCCATTTACAAAAATTGAAAAATCATATTTACTATCATAATCATCATAAGAGCTCACAAAGACCACACATATACAGGGGCACCACTAAGTGCTGAATCTCAAGGGTCACTTTGATCATTTTTGACCAGATTTTTTAATTTTGCAGACAAATTATCTATATTTTAGAGAGAAAAATTTAGTCAGTCAGAACCCATGTGGTCAACATATAGCCTTTTGGCAACTCGGTCAAATGAAACCCCTGATATACATGTATAAATACAAAGTAGACATTTATTATGAAAACGCATGTACTAGTATAGTATTTAAGTGTCACATACAGTAAATGATGCTTCGACTTCAGAAGTCAAGTATTACACTAAAGGATTCAGGGAAAAAAACAAACTACAATTTAAAATTTTATTGCTTTAATCTTCCTTTCAAATATCTATTTCTGTTCTGTTGAAACATTCCAAATGCTAATTGCCTGAAATGTTGTGACATTGCGCCATAAGTTAAATTATACAATGTGCATATACCTTGTATGATCCTTGGTGTGAGTCAATCAAATTAGTTAAGTATTAAGTAGGGATGTCAACCAATGGCAATTTTGGTATTTGAATATTCAGTCAACCTTCCTAGAGAACATTCCAATATTCGAAAATTCCACATTCTTATTTAATAATAATACATTTGAAACTCGAAGTTAACTTTATGCTTATCAATTTTGTGTTTTAAGCTGATCACTTAACTTGTAAAAATCCCCACAAATCACTAATATTTTCAGGGCCTAAGTGTCATCACATTTAGCTTTTATATTGAAAATATAAATTTTCGAATCTATATTAGAATATTCAGACGTACAAACGACTATACAAATATCTGAATATTCGTTGACATCCTAGTATAAAGGGAACATGTAAGTTTAGTATTGAAAAGCTATATACCAGGTTATTGTAAGTTGTCTTTTTCCTACTTACTAGTTTCATTTTGCCCGTAACAAATGTTGAAATCTTAACAAAATATACTCACATAGCCAATCCAAGAATTGTTTCCATTTTATACTCTGCATCTGATGCAAATCTGCCAGTATCAATACCTGAACATAACAAACATGAGAAATTTAGTTAATAGAAAACTGTATACATATTTATGCATGATATAAGCTGCCCCTCCTATATGAAAGATTATAGTTACCATGGAGATGAGTAAAATAAAAGTCCCTAGACATAAGTAATATAACGCTGCTGTAATTTGAAAGATAAATTTGTAATAGTGTTCCTGAGAAATTTCATAAAACCTTTGAATGAATCAAAATATTACATCAAAAATCTACAAAGTTTTGGGACACCCTTTATATATGTAGGGTACACTTTGTATGTACCAACGAATAGCCTCATCCAACACATAAACTAGAGCAAAATGTATATACAGTAAAACCTCAATAATACAACCACCCTTGGGACCCTGGTCTTTGCATTGAAGTGGTCTAATATTGAGTATAAATAAAGAGCAAAACAGCGAAACTGGACTTGACAATTGTGTACTTATTTTCGCGGTGGTCTTATTATTGAGGTTTTACTGTAAATGAATTTTAACCAAAAATTCAGAAGATACTTAAACATATTTATATACTCCTAGTGCTATATAAATAGCAGACTGTCAGGTAAAATGGAAACAAATACAAATCAACAAACCTCGTCCCAACCTAGACAACACCTTAGCTTGTCTATAGTCTTGTAACATCTCATTATAAAGCTTGATTTTATTCACAAGGTCAAGGACATTGTTTGGCCAATCAAATGTTTGCTTCTGACACACTAATCCAACTACTTTCTGCATCACTTTCACTACAAAGTTAAATGATTTTACATTGAATATGTTGCTAATGGACATCCATAAATCAGGTGGGTCAATAAGAGCCGATAAAATTACCCAGTAACTTAAGCATCATCACCCGGCTACTTTTCTTGAATGAATGATCATAATTAACGGGCAATACTCCTAAAACTCCCGCCTACTTTCGGTGATTTTCCTGCAACCTGACAAACTTATGACACCCCTGATAAATACAAGTATTTTATTCTGCAACAAGCAGTTTATCCAGTCAAAATGTTCAGTACACACTGCATATAAAAGAACAGTTTAATTGTCAATTTGTGCATTTTTAAATGGCTAATATTATAATGTACAGATAAACCACAGAAAACACACAGCTGTTACTTCAAGAGGAGCCAAAGATAATTCAGTCACAATGCCTCCAAGGCCCAGAAATATGAAGGATATTTACACTTGGCACTCTTAACACAAAATTTACTCTTATTTGTCTGATATCAGAAATTTGTGTGTGGAGAATGCATGAAAATGTCAAACAAGTGCTGAATATTCTATTTTGGGCCATTTCTTTGAGATTTGAGTGTGAATATGAGATATGGTAGTAATAATTGGGTTTCAGTGCTGCACTCCACACTCAAGTTATTTAGATAGCAAAACAGTAGTCATCAAGTACACAATATACAACATGTACATAAATTATTTTTCATACCTGGATCTTTAAGGTATAATGGCGACATGTGTGAAAATTCGGCTGGATGTACGGCTGAGTAAATCTGCAGAGCGTAGTAATAAACAGCTAATTGTAGAGATATATCTGTTTTGGGGTGAGCAGCAAAACATCTGTCAGCATCTGTGGGCTATAAAACAAACTTATCTTAATCTTAACTCCAGTTAAACTACATGCTTCCACAGGACATAGATGCCCCTGCTATGGGCGTTTCTGTAGAATGCAAAAACTTTGTTTGTTAAGGCCAAATAGTTTCGAATAGCTCATTTCAAGTCGACGTGCCTAAGAAGATACATCGGGACCTGATATTTATTTCAATTGATACCATGTATTCGGATAGAAGGTCGTCAAATAAATGAGATCCGACTGTATAATTCTAGGAGATGACAGCAATGTAAGATAACATAATTAAAACTAAATTATAGATGACCATTCCAAGAGAACAAGACATTAAATTATTTTCTTCAATGTCTTACATTTTGCCATACTTATTAGTAGCCAATCTGAAACAAGAGGGAGCAAAGGCAAACACAAAATACAATGTTTTACTACAAGTAGATAAAAAAGGATACTCACTTGTTTCAATGCTAGAAGATATGCCAAACTTAGGCTACTATCAGTGCAGAAATTGTCATTGGCCAATTGTAGTAACACTGTGAAGGAAAATATTTATCTTCAGTAGGCATAATTATGCTCACATATAGCACTTACCGGTACAACTCTGAATTTTGTAAGAGATATACCAAAGTTGTCATATACACTGCCCACCAAAAGTTCCTTCACACTTCGACAGTTCCCATTGCAGTTAATGTATTTTCATATTTGTGTCGAAAATGCTTTTTGACACAGCAATAATTTTCTGTAGAAGTATTAATAAATTTACACTGAAACAAATTGTCAGATTTTTGTGTCAGATCATTTACACATACAAATGTTGGTTTTGGATGACGGCTGATTGACGCTGCTGCTGAGATGTGCAAATTGTTTATTCTTAACTATCCATTAAGAAGTGGGATGAATAATTTTACTTCATGGTCATACATGTCTTATTCGAAATTCTGTATGAAAAAGTAATGAAATTCAAAATATTCTTGGGTGAAGAAACTTTCGGATGGCAGTGTATATACCATTCATGACAAAACTACATGGAAGTATCTCAAAAACAAATCAAATACATGTATTAAATCACACTTAAATAACTGGTACTAATAAGGTTACAAACTCAGCAATTTGACCAATTCATTTAAAGTCATAAGCTTACTTCCTCTGATTCATGTGAGAAGTTGTCATGTTATTACCAAATTAACACTTATTATGACAATACAGTAAAACTTCAATAATAAGACCACCATTGGGACCCTGAAAACTGGTCTTCTTATTGAGGTGGTCTTAATATTGAGGTTGAATAAAAGAGCAAAACAGTGAAAAATGGACTTGAAAATAGTGGTCTTACTATGGAGGTGGTCTTACTAATGAGGTGGTTTTATTATTGAGGTGGTCTTATAATTAAGGTTGTTTTTAAATGAGTTTTACTAAAAGGCTATAAAAAACAATCACCAAAGATACAAATCTGAGATAGGACTTATGGTCTGTATTCGAATCAGTACCTTCAGTTATGGATTGAGATTTTTCGCCCTCAGTCAACACTTCCTCCAACTGAGCAGTTCTTAGTAGTTTCTCACTTGTTTGTATCTCAAGGTCAACATTCATCTCAATATGACGGAAATTAGCCTCGTCCTGTATTACAACAAAATGGCATAAGAGGGTAATACAATAGAACTGAACGTAATCAAGGGTTAAGTTTAAAGAAACAAGAACATACTGTGTAATGCAACTACATTGTAATAGATTATTATATACTTTATATATTGAATACAATTAACCTAAACAAGATATCAGTAGAAACGATGGATGCTCCCGAAAGTACATGTATGTGAAAAATCATTGAACCGGAACATGCTTGACAATATGTGCATCTCCTCTTGGTAGAAATGCTTCCTATAAGTTTCACTGAGTGCCGATCAGCGGTTGTTGAGAAATGGTGTGGATATAAATGTGAAATGGATGCACAGACTGTCAAAGGAAATGATGGATATATACTCCTCCTTTGTGAAGATCATTTATAAATCATTTATAAGAAAAACCATTTTCCCCTCTTTCAAGCAGTTCCTCAAACAAAATTGTTTCAACATATTGTAATACACTTAAAATCATTTGAAATTTGGGCTTCTAGCCCTTTCAATTACTTGACCTGACTCCCTTTGGATGAAAGGACTAAAGTTTTCATAAAAGTTTCATCAGGGGCACAATAATTTGATTTCATAATATTGGTTTTATTATTAGAATATAAAGAAAATGCAGATCAAACAAACTATGTTTAGAGTATACTTCAGACAGACTGTAGCCAACTGTATAAAAATGGGCTAACTTTAACCTGAGTTTACCTGTAATTTCAATCAATTTGATTGGCTCATTACTTGGCCAAACCACATTTCAACCAATCAAATTGAGTTTTGGTTATCTTTTAACCAAACCAAATGGTTATCCAGTTTTATACAATTGGCTGCTGATATCAGGTTATCAAGAAGAATGAGTTGATTAATTTAAGGGTGTTTATTCAAACAAAAATTGAGATGTCTTCACATCGAATAAAACTACAATCAAACAAAAAATTCTTACCACATCACAATAACAATTCTCTATGTGGCCTTCATAAAATGGATGACAAGATTGTAATTCTAGATTTTTATTTCTATTTGTCATATCATATGAAGTTTGTCTCATGGGTTCACGTAGTCTATTCACTGTCCCATGCCACCATTTTGAATCTGTGATAGTTGACAATACAGCTTTCGTTGTCTGCTTTGTTGATGTTAAAATCTGTTGCGTCTGCTGCAGAGCTGCTTTGGAAGAAAATGGACTGATTCGCTTGTTTGTTTCCTCAGCATCGTCAGCAACTTTAGAACTTATTCTTTCATACAACACCTGTGTAAAAGATAACATTAGAAACACTTCCCAATGATATGTATAGGAAATATGACTTCAAAATCTGTATAGTAACAGGCTTTGGCAACCCTTTCAAATAATATTGAAAGCTGATCAACATTTTATTGAATAGCCAACATATGAATGTAAAACAACATTGATATATATGTTCTAAACCATGATCAGGATTAAATTCTGTGTCTCCAAATCCTAAATCAATCTTGAAATCCCTCATGAACATATGACCAGTATTACTTGATTTGTTACTGTCATTTAAGGCAATAGGGCTTTCAAATGTCATTTCAGGTCAGTAAATTTTGATGGCTGCTTATAATGTTACAAACAAAAATCATTGTAACAGTCAAATATTATTACTTCAAGAACATGAAGTGCTTCCATTATGCGATAGAACATAATTAGTAGTGTGTTCACCTTGAACGTGTGAGGTCATGGGTATGATTCCTGGCTGTGACATGCTAAAGACATTAAAACTTTGCAATCGGTATGTAAAAGGTAGTACCAGGAGATTAGCATTAGTTATACAGGTTGTTGGCAGGGTATATTGGGGAATATAACATGCCATCCTGCCATATAACCAGAGGCGTTAGCCAAGGGTTATATGAATAACAGACAGGTTATATTCCCCCATATACACAGCCGACAACCTGTATAAGGAACTTACAATACAGCAAATCTGATTTTTCATCAGAACTATATAAACCGAGTGATGTTTTCAATGTTAAGTTTTGAAGCCCCAATAATTACATGTCAAAGTCCTTGTTGGTCGGACTACTGCTTTGTAGCTCATGTTATTTGTTGATCACATTTGTTATTGAATACCGTTTTTTTAACCATATCTTTATGTAGTTAAACATGACGAAAGCAAACAAACAATTCAATCACCTGTGTCTCCAGTAGAGCCTTTGCCTGTAACACTGGTTCAATCATATCTGCATCACAAAATGTAACCGCAAAGGATAAAAGTTCTACCCTGGAAAATGTAATAAGCAAGTATCTTATAAACAGAAACTCAAGAAAATATGGCATCTAAATCATGGCAAATCCAGACAAATACATCCAGCCACTATGATAATCTATGGACATTTAAATAACTTTTCTCAATATTAAGCTAGTTATATGTCGTGCAATAGTGGAAATACAGTTGTCAGCCTACTACGAGAAATTGTCAGATTTGCAAGGTGAACAATGTAGTGTGTCCTTGAATTGGTTGATCTAATGAGCTTATATAGGTTTCCAAATACATGTAGTGCTTAATTTGAATGACAGATATATGAATAAGTCAAGGCAGATGTGGTGTAAGTCTTAGTGATCTCAATACTTCTGTAAGCGCATCTAGATCAACAGTTGTATATATATATATCATACAACCTTCTCTAATACAAAGAATCCAAGCCAATAAAAATAAGAAAATAATGCATGAATTATTCTAATGAATACACTCACTTTGCTTTAACATTTTGAAAACCGACATGCTCGGCTAAATCCACACACACGTCCCAAGCTGCGCCATGACTTGTAGACATCAACTCTTCACATAATTCATAAGCAAACAAAAAATCTTCACCCTGAAAGTTATAGTAATACAGTATGAAGTATCATTCTCAGTAAATGTTACCATATTCACGACAATTTAAAACGAATTGTGTATAGTGGTCGAGGGCCTGAATCCTGATCAAAAGTTCATGAGTTCGAATCCCACCTTTGGCAAGAGCGGACCGCAAACTCCAAAATCCCTTAAATGAGATACCAGCGCTGGTAAGTGATCCAAGAGGCAGTCATCAAGAGTACTAAATACAAGTTGTAAACTTGTTTCAAAACTGAAGTCAAAAGTTTTTGCTCATGATAGAAACATTTCCTCCTTATTGAAGTGTATAATTTCAGAACACGTGTGATGTTTCAGTACAATGCAACATTACAACCAATTATAAATCAATTAACCATTCACTCCACAGCCATAATGCCTATTTACCTTCTGTATCCTGATAAGTGACATATCCAGACTGCCAACATGATCTCCATCCAAATAAATTTGTAAAATACATTAACTCCTCAATAATATGACTACCCTTGGGACCCTTAGAAACTGATCTTAAATTGAGGTTGAATAAAGACCAAAACAGTGAAAATGGACTTCTTGCGTTCTTAATATTGAGGTGGTCTTATTATAGAGGTGGTCTTATTATAGAGGTGGTATTATTATAGAGGTGATCTTATCATAGAGGTGGTCTTATCATAGAGGTGGTCTTATCATAGAGGTGGTCTTATCATAGAGGTGGTCTTATTATAGAGGTGGTCTTAGTATAGAGGTGGTCTTAGTATAGAGGTGGTCTTAGTATAGATGTGGTCTTAGTACAGAGATGGTCTTAGTATAGAGGTGGTCTTAGTACAGAGGTGGTCTTAGTATAGGTGGTCTAGTATAGAGGTGGTCTAAGTATAGAGATGGTCTTAGTATAGAGGTGGTCTTAGTACAGAGGTGGTCTTAGTATAGAGGTGGTCTTAGTACAGAGGTGGTCTTAGTACAGAGGTGGTCTTAGTACAGAGGTGGTCTTAGTACAGAGGTGGTCTTAGTATAGAGGTGGTCTTAGTATAGTGGTGGTCTTAGTACAGAGGTGGTCTTATTATAGGTGGTCTTATTATAGAGTTGGTCTTAAAGTGAGGTTTTTCTGTACTTTGTAAAATATTGTCAGTGTGTATTTCAAAATAAAATAACTGCATATTTGTATAATCATTTTCATTAATGTATCAGCTGTAGAGACTTAAGTCATATTTATTCTATTGGTGTGTGTTTACAGCTGTGTGTGATAAAAAAAATGGTTTACCTTTACAGCAGCATGGGCAATGATATGCAGAACTTGACCATCCCGGTCAGTCCGGCCAGTAGCTGGTACCCTCAGTAAATGCCCAAGTCTCAACAACTGTAACACACAATGTAAAATTCAAACACAATGAAGTTAGCTTAATCATACCGTGAACATTACAATACCATTCCTTTCTTTTAGCAATTCAACAGCTAACAAGTGCACTGCACATCTTTGTGTCACATAATCATTGGGAATTCTCAGATACTGAGCTAAACGCAATATTTAACACTTTTGTGGATGCACACACAGACAATGATGATGATCAAGCTGCGACAACAGCTCTTAATTTTCTTCAAACCGACAAGCCAATTAAAACCTGGCAATTGTCACAGAATTAGTCAACATGAATCTTTCAATTTCTGACAAAATCTCTTTCATCAGCATGTGCCATTTGTTATTAGTAACAAAAATCAGGCACCAATCTCTCAAAGCATCTCAATTTGAGCTAGATCTCACTCAAATATTGTTTCTAATCGTTGATATTTTCCTCATCCGAGACCGGACTCAAAAAACGGTATTACAAAACGAAAAAGATGAGATGATTTTTTTTCTCAAAATATTTTCTACAGATTCAAATGAGATTTGTCTCAATCTCAGTCTCTATTTTGAGCAAAATCTCATACTGAGCTGAGATTTCTGTTTGAGATGCTTTGAGAGATCGAGGCCAGGTCTTAAATTATCAGACTAAACTTTCACCTTCTGTTTCTGTTTGTATGCCTGCACTTTGTTGTCTACAGCTTTCTGTACAAGATTCAACCTTTCCTTACTTAAACGTACTGTAATACATAACAAATGAACACAAAATTAATAATGAAATATTTTGAAACATCTCTGAATTTGAAATATTGAAGTTCATAAAATCATTGTTTGAGCTGTACTAGTTTTATATGTAACAACAAAGTCACTACACTTGTCTCACACTGAGAGACAATGGAGAGAGTTCTTGCTAACTTAAAAGGTACTGCATGAAATGATCGATCAGCAAGGCCTGTTAGGCTTCTGTGACCCTCACAGGGAAATAAAAGGTGGGGTTATGTTGTTGATATGGTGTGGGGTTTTCCACTTCAAAGTTTTGGGTTAGAAAGGCCCAAAAATGTAAAATTCATGCCACCTTATCAGCCACTAGTGCTGGATTTTCGCAGGAAGAGAAATAAGAGTGATTGAAATAAACATTAACGGTTTTCATCCTAACATACCTTAAGTACAGTAAAACCTCACTTTAAGACTACCGCAATAATAATACAACCTCAAAATTAAGAACACAATTTTCAAGTCCATTTTCACTGTTTTGCTCTTTAATCGACCTCAATATTGAGACCACCTCAATATAAAGATCAGTTTTCAAGGGTCGCAAGGGTGGTCTTATTACTGAGGTTTTACTGTAAATCAATAATAAGAAAAAAAAGAAGATAAATCACAAACTATACTGGATACCTTGCAATGGTAATATAGTGACACCGAAGTCTTCTAGGACCGACAAAGAGGAGATGAGATCATGTTCCTCCTGTATGCTGGCTGGACAGTCTTGTATTAGATTCAAACATGACCTGGAAATCAGACATACATATATACTGGTATGTCCTTATAGATACATATTGCTCAAAATGTAAAATGGAAGAACAAAATAGCAGGAATTTTTGTCATGGTATTATAACAAAGTATGCAGTCAGAGTTGGTCTTAAACAAGATCTTAATTATACTTCACGCAATTCTCCTTAATAAATACTTCTTTCAAGATCTTTATACAAATATCAAACCTTCCCTTTTCTACAAGTCAAAATGTTCCTGCCCACACAGATCATGTAATTGTATACAAATATGTTACCTTCTTTTTTCTACATGTCAGAATAATCACTCTACCCCAGATATGTTACCTTGCTTTTTTTCCACATATCAAGACTAATATCAGACCATTCATACTAAGCTAGATTCATATATAGTCGTACCTCGAGGATACTTTATTTCGGATAATCCAAGTATTCGGATAGAAGATTGTTGAATAAATGAGGTCCGACTGTACAAATATTTCAATTCCTTTTACCTCAATTATAATATTCCAACTTAGAAAGATCCACATGCTAGTACAAATATTCTACGTACCTACTCGCGACATCAGACTATTCATACCGAGCCAGATTCATATAGTAATAGCTTAGGCCCACTGCCTTCCTTTTTCATAACCTCATATTATACATACCTAGCAAGATCCATACAGCTATCAGTAAGATTAGCGGCTGAATTGAAGTATTCCTGTGCGGCAGACATGATCAGTTGAACAGATTTCAAGTAAGGTACCCTGGTCTGCATGTTATAAACAATTGGTGAAGGTTTGTTGGATTCTGCTTTACTCCTCTCCACCATGTGACCAGCTAACTGGATATAACCTAGGTTACTGGAGCATAACAAACTCTCCACAAAGATCTGAAGAAAAGAAAAAAAATTACACGCATAATGTTCGATCCATCCGGGATTTACATACTAAGTGTTCGATCAGTCAGGGATTTACATACTTAGTGTTTGATCAGTCAGGGATTTACATATTTAGTGTTTGATCAGTAAGGAATTTACATACTCTATGTTCAATCAGTCAGGGATTTACATACATAATGTACAATCAGTCAGAGATTTACATACTTAGTGTTCAATCAGGCAGGGATTTACATACTTAGTGTTCAATCAGTCAGGGATTTACATACTTGATGTTCGATCAGTCAGGGATTTTCATATTTAGTGTTTGATCAGTAAGGAATTTACATACTCTATGTTCGATCAGTCAGGGATTTACATACATAATGTACAATCAGTCAGAGATTTACATACTTAGTGTTCGATCAGTCAGGGATTTACATACTTAGTGTTTGATCAGTCAGGGATTTACATACATAATGTACAATCAGTCAGAGATTTACATACTTAGTGTTCGATCAGTCAGGGATTTACATACTTAGTGTTTGATCAGTCAGGGATTTACATACATAATGTACAATCAGTCAGAGATTTACATACTTAGTGTTCGATCAGTCAGAGATTTACATACTTAGTGTTCGATCAGTCAGGGATTTACATACTTAGTGTTTGATCAGTCAGGGATTTACATATTTAGTGTTTGATCAGTAAGGAATTTACATACTCTATGTTCGATCAGTCAGGGATTTACATACATAATGTACAATCAGTCAGAGATTTACATACTTAGTGTTCAATCAGTCAGGAATTTACATACTCTATGTTCGATCAGTCAGGGATTTTCATATTTAGTGTTCGATCAGTAAGGAATTTACATACTCTATGTTCGATCAGTCAGGGATTTACATACATAATGTACAATCAGTCAGAGATTTACATACTTAGTGTTCAATCAGTCAGGGATTTACATACTTAGTGTTCAATCAGTCAGAGATTTACATACTTAGTGTTCAATCAGTCAGGGATTTACATACTTAGTGTTCAATCAGTCAGAGATTTACATACTTAGTGTTCAATCAGTCAGGGATTTACATACTTAGTGTTCAATCAGTCAGGGATTTACATACTTAGTGTTCAATCAGTCAGGGATTGACATATGTAATTTTGTATCAGTCAGGAATTTACATACTGAAATATGGAAGTGCAAACAGTATATTTGTCAGTCATTATCTTCTACCAACAAATTCAGAGGATCCCCCTGACATAATTTACTGGATCCGCACATGATTAAAGCATCAAAGAATAAAGAACAATGAGAGATTTCCCTATACTTACAGAGTGACAGAGAGAAGGAGACACACATCTGTATACTTTATCCTGAAGTTCCATCATCTCTCCGTGTAATTTAGACCATTGTGCTTCAGTCACTGTACCATCCCTACATAGAAAATAAACCAACTATTACCAGTATACTTCAATTGTTTACCAACCCTACTTCTTTAAATTTCATTTTAATACTTTTAGAACTCAATTTTCTTTAAAATTACTTGTCAATTGTCATGGAAATTAGCATACATGTTGCGTACACATCCAACAATATCATGTCATGTTCTTTTCTTGTATCCTCAAAGTCAGTCAGTGAATATTTAGAAATCACACACTGTGCATTATCAAATGTACCAAATATACCTATAGTATCTTTTATTTGTTTGTTTATGAACTAATCAATATGACAGAAGAATGTTTTATACAGTTTTATGTTGCAGAAAGTATCTTCTAGAAACATTGTATAACCATGTTAAAAACAAGATACAGTTTACATAGTTACATAGGAAAACAAATGCATGAAATCGCCACACAATTTTGATCTTGGAACAAATTAAAATTCCTCGTTAATTCCATTCTACATGTTCTAGTAGCAGTACAACTTTAAACAGTATTAAGATATTAAGGTACATACAATGGCCCCAGTAAGCGATAACAAAACTTGAGATATGTCGAATTTGTTACCATAGTAACCATACTTGCCTTCTACCAAGATTTCTGGTCAGCCTGATCATCAATTGCTCAACCTCATCAGCTTTAGACTTGAAATAAAATTATAAAAGTGGAGAAAAAAGGGACATTAAGCTGATTAACTACGCATACAGACACTTAAAAAGGAGCAGTAAGGAGCAGAAAGACTATTAAGATAAATGTTTTAAACCGCTGACAAAGAAAAGCAGTCAGAGGTGAGATAACAACATATCTACCAAGTTGTGATCTACTTTAAAAAACATAAATTCCACAAACAACACAAAATAACAATCATACTCCTATACACAGCACTGTCATTTTGTCATTTTGATAGTGAGCTCAAAACTAACCAATCAGAGGCTTCAGTTTTGAGACAGCTCTCCAAAATGGAGATTTATAACCTCATACCCAGAATGCAATCTGTCAGGTCAATCCTCATCCACGACATTGACTCAAATGAAAATGTTTATAAGTAAATAGTAAAACGCTTTTGTTTACCTCTGTTTTCTTGATGTAGTTTACTGGCTTCTTTATTCCATTATCTTCTAAAACTTTGGCAGCACTAAAGAATATACAAAGCATATGTTTCATACAGCTCAGATGATTTTGGTAACTCGAATGTAAAACTACAGCCTTTTTTAAGTAGAAATATATCTGTGCCCTTGCACCACAATGTTCGCTGTATTCCATAATTAATAGTGTGTTCATACAATGTGTAGGGTGGGCTGGTTAGATGATATTGAAATTTTCAAAATATTTTTGGTATAAAAATGATCATGCATGAAATCGCCTTCAAACTGGCAGTCAAGTGCTCATCTAACCATGCCTTTATTGGGACAAAGATGAATAGAAGAATATTATGAGAAATAAATCTTACGTCAAATGATGTTCTAACTTGTCCACAAGTACATGAAGCTTCTTGATCTCTGATGTGTCAGCCCTGGAAAATGCACAGAATTATTTATCATTCTCACTATGAGAGGCATTTGAATAAAATCTGCAACAACATCTATCAATTAAGTCTGTAGCATTTGCTTGTGGGTAAAGCTATGCAACGCTGAGTTACAAATATGCTAAACACATTTAAGCCTTGGTCACAATTGAACCAAGACAGAAATATGCAGGTTCACAACGAAAATTTGGGGGATTTCTTGGCTTGTCTTGCGATGTTGTACGACTGTTGTAAGAAAAAATGAGTGTCTTGGGATGAAAAATCAGTCGTGGCCTGAAATTCGGACTACCCTATACAATGCCATCACAGATTCATTGACTTTTTGTCTTTCTGTTTATATTGACATTTGTACGACATTCACACGACATTCGTACGAAAAATGACATGTGGTGGATGCCAAAAGTTTGGTGTAATTCTTGCGACAATCTCACGACAATCACATGTCATTTTCATGTGTTACTGAGCCACAACACGTCACTGCGGGTTTGTCCTGCGACTGTCATACTACAGACGTGCGACATAACCACAAAATGTTCTGCCTTCTCTGTCTGTTCCTGTCGTGAAAGCATCTAAAATTTTGTTTGATCACTTCAAGAACGTTGTTCATGTCCTACTAAATTCAACCACGACAGAAAAATGTACATTTTGTATCACAAAATTATTGTGGGTTTCATTGTGACCAAGACTTTATTAATCACCTACTTCATTCATACATAAATACATTAATATGTGATGTGATACAGCCACAAATCACTCAAAACGAAACACATTTTAAGCTTTAAAACAACAACAAATAAATCAACTGAAAAGAATCTACATGCAAAGAGTATGAAAGGCTTTAATCATATAAAAAATTGTTAAGACTAGTTTGAACAGGCATATGCTGGAATTCAGTATTTTCTTAGAGCTAAAAGGAAGAACCGTAGGTGTGCACATTTACTCAAGGACAAAACAACGCTTATACAGACTCACCCATATCCCCTCTGTGGTAAACATTTCAGTATTTCCATAGCAAGATTAAGTTGGTCGTCCCTTTCACAACAATAGATGGCTTCAATACCTAGAGACATCAAATCTGCTTGCTTGGGAATCACTGGATTTGGTAACTACAATCAATTAACAATAGTTTGAGGATATACGTATAGTCAAGACCAACACTAATTCTGAAGAAAGTCGGTCTTAGTTGTGAAGTGGTGTGATTGTCGAGTTAAAATAAGGAAAGAAAATTGTAAAAACTGGTAAAAAAATGTCTTATTAATGAGGTGGTTTTACTATTGAGGTGGTCTTTCAGTGAAGTTTTATTGCAAGTGACAGTGAATATCTGATAATTTGTAGCAATATAACTGAATGAGTATTTAAACATTATAGTATTAGTTGACAAGAATGTTACAATATTTTGTTTAAACTTTGCTGCAGGACAAATTCAATAAAACATGTAGTATCAATCAATATTGACACAAAGCCAATCATTGACACATTATGAACAAGTTCACACCATTCAACCAAAATTAGTGTTATGTTGATATATTTTATCATACATTTAATTTGTGGTTTTATTACTAACACTTTCTACATCCATGGTTTGACTTTCAATAAAGTATAACAAGGGATCTTACATGAGTTTTTGATGCTTCAAACACATACAGTGGTCGAGTCAACTCATTTTTTGCAGAAGTCACAACATAATCATGAAGCAGACGCATGTAAGCTCCTGATGTTCGACGTTCACATTGCTTCAAGAAGGGCACCAGCCATTTACGTATATTTTTGGAGTACATATCATCACTGGACTGTAAAAGAGATATAAAGTGTGTAACCCCAATTTAAAGGGCCAGCCATTTCTGACTAATGAGACACCTACATTCTGAGCACATTTACTACCCAATTCCAATCCTTTTAATGCCAGGCACCAGGCAGGTAGGCAGACGGTAACCATTATTTAACTAGCTGCGGCTCACCAACCTGCCATATCAGAACGAACCCCAACCGGGACTCAAACCTTCGACCTCCTGCTCCTAAGGTGGATGCCTTAACCACTCGGCCACCGGAGACGGTTATAATTCAATCATATTTACCTTATTTAATGTCCTATCTTTAAGAGGTATCATTCATGAGAATCACAGCAAATGCGATATTTCTCAATAATGGTTGTTCTAATCACACAAAACTAAAACAATAGGTGCATCTTTACTTTTCACAGAATACACTTACGTGACAGAGAGCATGACAATCTTTTTATTAGATATTCTGAATGACAAAAGATTTTGGTAACTAATATACTGCGGTATATTATAAAGCTACTATTCATAGAACTGTAAAAGGTATGTATAGACTTCACTGTATTACTATGCAACTTTACAAACATATTGAACAAATAATATTTTGAAATAAAACATATGCATACGAACAAAAATTTAAACACATTTTGTTTATGTATTTGAAATCCATTTGACCAGTGAGAAAATCAGGGACATACCCTTGACATTAAAAGTTCTACTTTGTCATAATCTGTCATCTCTTGTAACTTTTGAAAGGTGAATAGTTCATCTACGTGGCAACTGTAAACTAGCATCTCCATGGTAACCAGATCATCTAATATACTATCAAGGCCCTGAAACAAAATTGTTAGTATAATAACTTCATATTTCAAAGCAAGAGTAAAACATTTGGTATAAATTCATGAAATTAACAATCTGATTCAAGATTACAGTAGGATTCAAGACAACTTTTACCAACACATCGTATTTTGATGAGAAAAAGCATTTCTAGGATATAACAACAACACCACAAAGCTTCTAAAACCAGAGGAATATGAAGCTTAAACTGTGATTCAATAACAATGACAGATTTTAGACATAGATCAATCTAGATTATCAAAGCTCAGTATGACCCTAAGGAGATCAGCCTGGAAACTATCAGTTATACATAGATTGTAAAATATGATCATGTTCTTAACTTATTACAAACATTGCAGTACTGTATCATTCAAACATTACATAAAATGTTTTGACTTGGATTCAGAGGTATAATAACATCTCTGGCCTCACAAACAAACTATATAAGGTCAAGGCCAGTCGAGTTGGCTCAGTTTGTGGAGCACTTCCGGGAGGTCCTCATTCTATTCCTGGGCCAGGTAGGTCGTGTCCTTCTGTGACGATCATTTGCTCACAGAAGGGAAAGTTAGTACTGGTGGATAATTAGTTCCTGGAAAACTATTTAGGTCAACTGAATGCCGTAACTGAAAAATTAGTGTTAAACCCAATAAAAACTAAAAACGTATACATAACGTCAAGGTAAATTTTGAACAAAATACTGCCAAGAACAATAATAAATGCTAAGTGATATTAGACAGAAACTTGCCTCCACTTGTCTCTCAATTCCAAGTTTGACTATCTCTAATGCAGAGTCTGCTTGTCTAGAGAAACATTCAATTTCTTTAGCTCTATGTTGATACCAGTCTGTCAGAATCTCACCATTCATATCTCCCCTGTAAATATGATAATTTTGATGACTTAAAATAGCAGCACAAATGATTTTTTTACAACGATTGTGAAACAAGTTCTTAAAACATATACTTATCCCTCTCAATGACTGATCCCTGGGTTATTTAACAGTACCCTTACCTAATTCAGGGATTGAGAAGTTTTTTATCAAACCCTGTGCAACCTAGGGCTTGAACTCACAATCTACGGATCAGGAGACAGGCCCTCCATCCCTCGACCACTATGAACCCATTAAATCACTTAGCCAGCTAGTTTTCTTATTACTTTGAAAAACATATCAAATGTACATGTCAGATCATTTTAAGCTATCCTAACACATAATTATTATAAGTAAACCTCAATAATAAGACCACCTTTGGGACTTCTTATTGAGTTGGTCTTAATATTGAGGTTGAATAAAGAGCAAAACAGTTAAAACGGACCTGCCAATTGTGTTCTTAATGTTGAGGTAGTCTTATTCTTGAGGTGGTCTTATTATTGAGGTGGTCTTCTCATTGAGGTGTTCTTTAGGCAAGGTTGTACTATACAATGTATATGTCATCACAAAAACAGGACACAGGACTTAGTTTAGCAATATTTTTGAGAACATCTTTTTGAGGGCGCATTGTTGGATCTTATCAGTTGCTAGGCGACCTAAATTGGCTGAATTGACAATATAGGCTCCATTTCGAAGAATTTAATACAATTTGATACCAAAATATTTTTATAACTCTTACACAAGACACCATGCAATCCCACATAGAAACTTTACATGCTTGTACCATAACAATATTATAAATATGACTTTTACCAATGTTTTTGACCGACTAAGTTGCAATGTACTAGTAAGTAAAACATGACAGTTGAGATACTATTGAAAATTACTTAATTCAAACTGCCCCAGGAAATTACATGATTGTACTTTAGCTTTAAAAGGTGTTATGTTGTAAGTTGTATATAGATTCAACCAAATTTTACACAAATATTTGTCTGACACGCAAAGTTCATGTTTTCAGGGCATCTAGTTTGGGCAATAAAACTTTAATACATTCATTCTGTCAGGAGATTTCACAAGGGGAGAGAACTCATGACAATCTCCAATGTTTGAAGCAACTATGGAATGTGGGATAGGTGTTTTGGTTAGTACTTATACATGTAGTACATAAAGTGTTACTTTTAACAACATGATTTATAACCTTTAAACATCGAGAGTTTAACGCAAGACTATCGTAAATCCTATGTATTTATATAGAAGTTGCGCAAGTCTTGCACTGAACTCTGGGTATAATGTTTTAAAACCCTAAAGGGAAATTGTAGAAAGTCAACTACAACTCATTAATGAATCATACAATCAGTAAGAGATAAATTTAATAACAAAAACAAATTTTATGCTCAAATACCATTTAACTTGTAATTTTCTAGCTAACGCAACGACTACTTCAGATCAAAAGGAACAGTGACACATTTGGAGTGACTTTAAAAGTTTGGGGGGTATGATGTACATTAAAACAGATAAAGTTAAGGAGTCAATAACAATGTACAACAACAGTTTATATCACAGTAAGGTCACAAGGTCTGAAGTTAACCAACATAAACTACTAATGTGCTTAATAAGACAAACTTTTCAATAAATACTGAGGAAGGATATGAATTAATACATCCTCAGTACCCAGGTACATCATAACATATATGGTACCCTGGGCATTTTGCCTAGCGAAACTTCGTAATGCATGAATATTCAGTAGCATTTCTCAACCAATGAAATGGACAGTAACAAAAAAGAAGGAATCTCCTTTGTGAAGAGCTATAGCTAAGAACCATGATTTCATCCTTTACAAAACTTGAATATGACCGAGGAAAGGCAGATTCATACACTTTCCATTCCGCTTTCCCCCAAGATTAAAGGATTTTTCACATTTTTCCATCATTGTTTTCAAGAGATATACAGTAAAACCTCAATCATAAGACCACCATTGGGACCTTTGAAAACTGGTCTTAATATTGAGGCGGTCTTGACATTTAGGTTAAATAAAGAACAAAACAGTGAAAATGTACTTGAAAATGTGTCCTTAATCTCGAGGTGGTCTTACTATGGAGGTGGTCTTTAAGTGAGGTTTGACCGTATAACCTTATGCTTGAAGACAATTATCTACCTGTATTTTGTAAGCTCAGGCGAATCTTCATACAAAAATTCACCAGGATCAACTGCACTAGGATCCAATGCTGATTTGGTTGGTTCTCGTTCTACCCAGTCTGGGGTAAACCATCTATCAGTCGACCAAGGAACCAGCTCATTGTCACTGTAAATAAAAGTTTTTTTACCCTTTAAATGAATGAACATTGTTATTAAGCTTTTTTACATATTTATTTCTGCTTTAGGACCGAATTAGTCAGAATTCAAAATGTACAAAATTGTGGTCAAATTCCGCACAAAATTTTGAGTCAATTCATCCCAGACTGTACTTGATTTAATGCATGATAATAACACTATCTATGGGATAACCCAATAATGCACATACATCCTCATTGAACATTTTGTTCACATAGATTTTAAAAAACTGGCCAATTAGCCTAGCTGGTTTATAAATGACAATGCAGAAGTAAATGTTTTAGGCCATTTTTAAAAAGAATGTTTGTTTGGTATAACCCTACATACTCCAGAAAATAACCCTTACTCCAACAAAGTTTTGAGGTGTTTAAGAGAAGAAATGTTTTAGTGGCTGAGTATTAATAGTTAAAGTTTAATTACTGCAAAAAAAA
Source organism: Mactromeris polynyma (assembly GCA_032209605.1). NCBI lineage: Eukaryota > Metazoa > Mollusca > Bivalvia > Venerida > Mactridae > Mactromeris > Mactromeris polynyma. Next base: position 4,764,660 of record JASFXZ010000038.1, on the reverse strand, counting down.
ATAAAGAAACTGTTAATTACCAACCTACCTACTCATCTAAATGTGTTGGGTAGGGTAATACGAAACTAAACAGTTTTCAAAGATGACCTAATTCTATTATCAAAATGATGTATAGAAAGCACAAGAGAAATAGATACCTAAAGATAAAACTCAAAAAAACTCATAAAAAAGCAGATAAAAGTACAGTCGGACCTGTTCTTTTGACAACCTTCTATCTAAATACTTGGTATCATCCGAAATAAATATCAGGTCCCATTCTTCGTAGGCACGCCTAACTGGAATGGGCCATTCGAAATTATGTGTTATTCTTAATAAAATTTCGGAGGTCTGATTGTACATATTTTGAATTTGTGTATACAATAATTATTATCTTACCTCATTTCGGGCAGTAGACTTTTATATTCTGAAGGAGGTGTTGTCTCAGGAAAATTGCTGATAATTCTAAGTCTGCAAGAATTTACAATGAACACAATGAAAATGGTGTGACTACTAAATGTTTTCACCTGAAGGAACATTTGAAGGCCTGGACTGATACACAGACAAGGCATTCTGATCACCATTAAAACGTAAGTTTAGAATTGTTGTATTTTTGGAAAATCACCAAGTTTTCACAAGATAAAATGAATGTAATTCAGTGCAATACAAGACTCTGACATCTACATTATATAACAGCATAGTTTTATCATGGAAAACAAGAAGAATTAAGAAGGTTTAAGAAAGCTTTTTCATTGTAACTTGCTTATTAATGGACTTTATTGCTTATTAATGGACTTAATATAATTATGTGACTATAAACTTTTACTTGCCTATGAGGTAGAAGTTCATGTCCATGGAAAGTAAACAAAGTCTCTAGAGCACCCCAGTCGCTATTCTATAGGACAAAAAAAAACATTTTCAGTTTCACAGAATATTTCAAAAATAGAGAAGCTACATATACAAGATTATGACAGCCATATAGTGTGTGGGCAGAAATAAGTGGAAATTGACTTCTTTTTCATAATTATGATATTGTTCTAAGGTAAGAGGCCAATAAACAAGCTTCTTGGACTGAATACTAGTAAATTTAACAAAACATTCAACATTCTAATATAGTTGTGAGGCCAACAAATAAACTTCAGGCCCAGTGTTCACAAAGGATCAACTGATCTAGATCAAGTTCATCCCAAAAAAATATTTGTCATTTTCTTAAAGCAACTGATTACTTTATCCGGAACTTCCTATTAGTGAAAACAAAAATATCGTAAATCTTCCACTCATCATAGAAAAAAAACCTTAAAACTTTTACATTTTTGTTGAGAAATTATTTTAAGACTGACACTGATTGAGATCAAATTAGGATCAATTTTCAATAATCGATCGTAACTTATCAGTAACCATCTTTTTCTAAATAAATATGAAATTTGAATTTACAGGCATGGGAAATATGTAAAATGACCATATGAATCATATTGTATAAAAAAATTAAGCTTTACATAGCAAAGTGTTGAAAGTTAGAAAGAAACTATATAACATCTCGATCCTAATCCCGAAAATAAATCTTAGTGAACATGGGGCCAGGGACAGAATAGCACAAAATTGAAATCAACATTAGACACAAAAGCATGAAAATATATTTAACAATGAAATGTTGAGACTGAGATTTATAAAGGGTAATTTCAGTGACAACATGACACACCACATAAATACCTGAGCATAGGTAATGGCAATCTGGACAATATTATCTGATCTAAACTTCTCAAAGGTTTTAGCATCATATCTTTCAGCGGCGTAGCTGACTCCACCTAGTATATACTGAAACAGAAAGAGTATTTAAATTACTGCACATTTTCTCAAGTTTGTTCAGTATAAAAAAAACTATAGACCCATAATTCTCCACCTAATCAGAACTCTCTAGCCAGTTTTCAAACAAAATTAAACCTTTTTAATGACTAATGCAGTTAAATAATTAACAGAATACAGTAAAGGGCATATAGGTATAAAATTTCAACCCTATGAAACAAATCTAATAAAAACACTGACTTCAGCTATGAAATAAGTTTCACTATGGATTCAGTACACTACTGTGATGTGAAAAGCAACATGGAACATTGGTCCATGACCAACATTGCCTCCTCCATTCATAAAAGCCATTTATTATCATCCCTCCATTCATAAAAGCCATTTATTATCATTCCTCCATCCAATCCATTTATCATCCCTGCATTCATAAAATCCATTTATTATCATCCCTCCATTCATAAAATCAATTTATTATCATCCCTCCATTAATACAATCCATTTATTATCATCCCTCCATTCATAAAATCTATTTATTATCATCCCTCCATTCATAAAATCCATTTAATATTATCCCTCCATTCATAAAATCCATTTATTATCATCCCTCCATTCATAAATCCATTTATTATCATCCCTCCATTCATAAATCCATTTATTATCATCCCTCCATTCATAAAATCCATTTATTATCATCCCTCCATTAATACAATCCATTTATTATCATCCCTCCATTCATAAAATATATTTATTATCATCCCTCCATTCATAAAATCCATTTAATATTATCCCTCCATTCATAAAATCCATTTATTATCATCCCTCCATTCATAAATCCATTTATTATCATTCCTCCATTCATAAAATCCATTTATTATCATCCCTCCATTCATAAATCCATTTATTATCATCCCTCCATTCATAAAACCCATTTACTATCATCCCTCCATTCATAAAACCCATTTACTATCATCCCTCCATTTATAAAATCCATTTATTATCATCCCTCCATTCATAAAATCCATTTATTATCATCCCTCCATTCATAAAATCCATTTATTATCATCCCTCCATTCATAAAATCCATTTATTATCATCCCTCCATTCATAAAATCCATTTATTATCATCCCTCCATTCATAAAATCCATTTATTTTATTCACTTTTTTTATTGGTACAGTGAAGAAAATCAGTCTTAAATTTGAGGTGGTCTAAGTTACCATATAGAAGAAAAATCTCAATTTGTCCATGAAAATATAGTCTTTTAATGAGGTGGTCTTTAAGTGAGTTTTCCGTGTCATTCTGTCATCATGAACATTATAAATATCAGTGACAGACAAAATATAATAAGCATATCACCTCATATGTCTTTAATCTGTATAAATATTGTATAAGTTTCTTTCGAGCTCGGCACAACTCTCTTTGCTCAAGGGTTAAGCTGAAAAAGTCACAGAAAGAACAAGAGAAATGAGCAATTTATTACACCACCAACAAGACATGTTTAATCTACACATAAATCACATTGGTGAAAATAGTTCCAATACTCTAGCACTGCTACATAAAATTTCATAAATTTCCAAATGAGGTTATTATTATGTAATACTTGGCATATAACTCTACCTATTTAAAGTAGAACACCCCTTATGGATTCCTGCCAAAACAAATATAACATCTAACAATATCGGTAAAATCCATGATTATTTCATTGAAGACCGGTCATTTCCAAATATTTTCAGGCATTAAACACAGAACGAAATGAAATCTTACTTGTCAAAGTTTACTTCAGCCATCAGTTTTTCTGTATGTTCTTGTTTCAATTGTTCTTTTTTCTCTTCCAAGTCAGGGTCAAAGTCATCGAGTTCTATTCCTTCATATATGCCATCATCTGGATCACATAAAATGAACCTGAAAAAATATATAAGCAGTAAAATTGAGAAACAGTAGCGGTACCAAGTCAACATTCACAGAACAGGGTCTCCTTGGTATATGAAATAAAATAGAGAACAGATGATAAATATATTAGAACCAGAATCAAATACAGGGAGGGAAAACAAAAACAAAATGATCAACATGATCTTATGTCTAAACAACTAATCATATACTCAGCTAACACTACCAGTGGATACTAGAAGTTGAAAGTCGAGAACAATTTTCATGCATTTGAATGTGAACAGTATGCACTGCCTGTCATATTAAGATAGAAAGACAAACAGATTTACCACAGACTTTCATTTGGTCTTGTAAATTCGTTTAAATCCATTAATTTTCAACTGTTTGTGAAATAAGTACTCATATTGATCACTCTAAATGTCTGCTTCCTGGGTTATTAACTAGTTGCCCCGCCTAATTTAGAAATTTTGAAAATAGCCATTCAACATCGCACACAGTAGGATATGAACCCAAACCTTAGAATGAGGAGTCTACCCCTCGACCTCCATGCCTCCCTTAATCTTGTATTGTCTTGTAATGTTATATGATTTTAAGCACATATGAACATACCTTCCATGATCTTCTCCTTTGCCAATCATGATAAGAGCTTGCAGATCTGTTCCTCTCAAACCAAACTCTAACAATCCTTTCATAGCGTCTATCTTGTCCGACATCCTTTCCATGCATTCATGTAAAACCCAGGCTCGTTTACTGATCTTACTCTACAACAGAACACGGGCATGTGGCTATACCATCAATATAAATAGCAAAACTAACACAACATGGCTGTACTTGCCAGCCCTTTTTTATGGCAAATTGAATGTGAACAGTATGCACTGCCTGTCATATTAAGATAGAAAGACAAACAGATTTACCACAGACATTCTCCAAAGAAAACAGTATAAATGTTTCACCTTCAGTAAAACTCTTTAAAATTTTAGCCTTATAAATACCCAAATTTGGTGGTTCATGATGCAAATTTCTCCTATTAAAAGGACCCACCATACTTCCCCAAAAACTGAAGAAAAAAATGGCTGCTTGCTTTAGTAGAATGTCGTAAACATTTGTATTCATAACTGTTTCGATAGCATGTTTTTTCTGTTTTATTGCTGTCTTACAGTAATCTGTTTTTACGTTTTATGCGATACAATATTAGGTATTATGTAATATATTTATGTCATATAATATTCTCTCAATAGCATGTTTTTTCTGTTTTATTGCTGTCTTACAGTAATCTGTGTTTACGTTTTATGTGATACAATATTAGGTATTAGGTAATATATTTATGTCATATAATATTCTCTCAATAGCATGTTTTTTCTGTTTTATTGCTGTCTTACAGTAATCTGTGTTTACGTTTTATGTGATATAATATTAGGTATTATGTAATATATTTATGTTATATAATATTCTCTCAATAGCATGTTTTTTCTGTTTTATTGCTGTCTTACAGTAATCTATGTTTTACATTTTATGTGATATAATATTAGGTATTATGTAATATATTTATGTTATATAATATTCTCTCAATAGCATGTTTTTTTTATGTTTTACTGCTGTTTCTCGTGTCTTGTCTTGCTAAAACTCACCAGATAATCTTGTATAGATGATATTTCTACTGGAGATTTTCTCCACTGTTTCTGATACACCAAATCAACATCTAAACCATACGTCTCTGCAAGTATCTTAGCATTTCCGTATTCTTCATTCTCTAGCTGAAAGTCATTAATGTAACTTTCCTTACTATTTTAATTTATCAAATATTACAATTTTTATTTCATTAAGAGATTATTAAAGCTCAAAATTGTTTAAATTATTTGTAAAAAACCCAAGTATTGAATTGAATAAATAAGAAAAGCATCATTACTGACTCATAACAAGACACAAATCACATAAACTATCAGATATATGAATAAAATGTATATATGCAAATGGTGAAATAACTAGAGACTGATCTGTCTTTTTGTAACAATGGACCCTCTCTACTTAAACTATCTACCTCTACTGTGTAATTTGAGAACAAGTACTGTTTTTTGCTTGTACATGTATACAATTTTAAAGGCATCAAGTTGACATGAATTCAACTTGTCACAGATTTGAAAGTATAAACATTATTAAAATTCTGAACTATAATGTCCATTTAATAAACAGATTTTTTCAGCAAACAAATATGCATGGAACTTTATCATCTATGGGTACTCTTGACTAGTACACTGACCTTTCTAGCGAATAATTCCTCGGGTGTGGTAGATTTCAGACATACAAGTCTGTAAGTTCTATTGACAAGTCTGCAAATTGAAATTAGACGAAACTTAATCAGGAACAAAAGTTTCAATACGTTGGTTTGACCATACAAATATCCAGCACTGCTTTACATAAAACAACACAGAATATAAGTTCAAAATCAAAGAAATTCTTCAAGACAAATGAAACAAGAAATATCTTGAAAAAAGATGGTCAGCGCAATTTGAAGGTTAATATTTGTTGTGCAGCATAAAAAATGCCGAGATGTTACAATTGCTGGTCACTCCAGATCCAAAATGGATTTCGCCAAAATTCAGTGGATTTTGGTAAGGTAACGTACCATTTATGCAAAGGTTAACCAATCCGGGTCAAGGTTACAAACGTTATTTGGTTTCTGACTTAAGTGTTTGTGAACAAGGCCCAAGGACTTTCAATAAAACTATAAAACTGTCAACATAGAGAGTTTGATTCACCAGTAACTTCCTACCAAATGTTCAGGGTTCGTATCGTAACTCCTATATAAATGATAATAAATACATAGGAGTTAAGATAGTCTTGCGCTGAACCCTCAATTTGTCAACCACAAGGATATAACACATGAAATGAAGACTGTCGTATCAGCAAATAAACATTTTATGATGAATACGAATACTCAAATTATTATTTGCATACTTGGGTTTTTTCTTTGGTGGTTTGAATCTGTCCATATCAGTTGCATAATGCAGGCATTGTTTGGCCACGCCCCATGACCTTGACACAAGCCCCGCCTCTTCATCGTCGCTTTCCTCCTCCTCATCGTCTGATGTGGACAGCAGACGGCGCTTTGTCGGAAATCTGCATTCTGCCTGATAAAACGGGAAACGTATTTTTATATAATGACCTTGCTAAGGCCTAAAAAATATGTTTGTTTCAGGTTTCATGCCCCAATAGGGTATTGTTTCGTTTCATCGGGTTTAACGCCGTTTCTCAACAATTTTTCAGTTATATACGGCGGCCGGTTCACCTAACCAGTTTTTCCTGGACTGAAATCTAACCAGTACTAACTTACCCTTCCACAAAGAGCCGGCAACTTCTCCACATGTGGAGGAAAATCGACATTTTTTGTCAAATTTTCATGGAAGGGTATGACCAGCTGCCGCTACCGGGAATCGAACCCGGATCGCCCCAATAGGGTAGATAGGCAGGATTTTTTTTTTTTCAAACAAAGCCAATTAAACATAGGGCCTCAAGTTCTTCATTTCGTCCATGTGGCTGCATTTTATCATTTGTACGCCTAGAACAAATGCTGACATTTTGTTTAATCAAGGTGAATATAATGCTCTGTAACTGGAATACTCATATAGCGTCTAATAACTGGGCAGAAATATGAACCTAAAGAAAAATTCACACAAAGAAATTTTACCAAAAAGAAGAGATTTTACCAAAATGGAAAAAAAAATAACATGCTAAAAATGTTCGAGGGTCGGGGAAAACAATAGGGTTGGTCGGGAAACCCGATACAACATATTTTTTACACCTAAATCTAGCTGAAATTTCAGCCCACTCATCCCATACTATTCAAGCTAATCTAACATTTTACAGGTTGTAATCTCTTAAAACTAACAAAAAGGGTCTTGCAAGCTTACAAGCAGAGATATATATATCAACTCTCAGTCACCCAGCCCCTTTTTAATCTGGATGCTACTAAGTTTATCAGGCCTAACATCACAAATTTAAATCACATGTTTATTTCAGTAAATAAAATATCAAATTATCTAAAGACACACACAGTATATCATTTTCATAAGCATTTAACTGTAAATTGTATAGAAAATTAAGCTGTCCTATAAGGCATAATGAGATATAACTGCGAAGAAAAGCAGCATCATTGTGCCAATACTAACAGCAATATGTCATCTGTAATCATAATTATTCAAGATTTACATACAGCAAAAGAGGTATCAAACTACATAGTATTTTCAAAAATTTCCTATTTCGTGATGACCTGGGAATCACTTAAAAACTGTGTTAATCCGTAAAAATCAATACATTGAACTGAATTTACCTCCAATCCTAGAAATCCAGCATCATGTACAGCAGACAGACGAGGTGCCGGCTCAAACCATTCGGCCTGATTTCCTAGCAGGTTGGTAAGAGTTTTGATCGACGAGACAGTGACTGCTCCAGTACCGCGTGCAAGTATAACAGCCTGTAAAATGTATTAGTCAGGTTTAAAACTACCCGCTACTACTTTGCCTCAGAAGTTTAAGTACAGAAAATACTACTTCGCCTCAGATGCCTAAGTACAGAAGTACTAATAAGGCTTATGTTGGGAGAACAGGTTACCTCACAATGGGTTTTATCTGCACCATTTAGTTTAAACTTATTTACAGTAAAACCTCACTTAAAGACCACCACAATAAAAAGACCACCTTGAAATTAAGAACACAACTTTTCAAGTCCATTTCCTCAGTTAAACTCTTTATTCGACCCTCAATATTAAGACCACCTCAATAAGAATACCAGTTTTCAAGGGTACCGAGGGTGGCCTTATTATCAGGGTTTTACTGTATTTTGCATTGAATAAGAAAACTATCAAAATTATATTGATCAATCTTGATGACTGCTTTCTGGGTTACTTCCTGGTACCTGCAGGAGTTGTGACGTTCTTGATCAACCTCGCCTTAGGCGGGATTTGAACTTCCAACCTTTAGATCAGGATTCATGTGTCCATCCCTAGACCACAATGCCGGTTATCCCAAATGCATACTTTCGGAAAGTATTCACTTGATCCACTGAACGTGATGTGATCAATCCCTGTTCCCTTGCATATTTACCCGTCCTCAATGCCTGATGTTTTGTGGACTGCTAGTGTTTTCCTGAAGGTCTTCCAGGAGGTGGAGGGTTGGTGGCATTGTCTTGCGTATGTGACGTTCCCTGTAGCAACTTATTCTCTCTTTTTAAAGTTGAGTTAAAATATTGAAGAAAATTAAAGGAAATTACTTAACTCAATCAGGAATAATTCCTCATGTCTGCAATTGACACTCTAAAAGAATTACTACAGTAACCATATAGAAAACAATATACAGTAAAACCCCAATAATAAGACCACCCTTGGGACCCTTGAAAACTGGTCTTAACATTGAGGTGGTCTTAATATTGAGGTTAACAAAAGAGCACACAGTGAAAATGGTCTTGAAAATTGTGTCCATAATTTGAAGGTGGTCTCATTATTGAGGTAGTCTTTAAGTGAGGTTTTACTGTACATATTTTAAAAAATTCATTTCAGAAGTCAATAAAAGTCATTACTAACCTCATTTGACCACCAGTTTATGTCCAAGAGCTGTCGTGTACACACTAGATCTGTAATGACATAAAACATTGTGAGAGAAGGGATATCAGCAGTCAAATGAATTTCTTGACAAGAATTTCATAAAAAAACAGCATCAAGTCACACTGTCTGTATTGATTGCCATAATGCAAGGCACCAGTCTCGTTCTTTTGAAATGTCTTAAAAGAGATTGGTCTCAAATAAAATTTCAATACACAGACATGAGAATTTTCTGCGGATTTGACACTCGCAAGGGCCGTTTTTGAGACAATTTAAGCCATCTTAGATGCATTTAATTAAAAGCCAGGAGCTTCAGCAGCCCCCTTGGACCCCTTGCTGAATTTTCAGCATATTTGAAATTTTGCATTCTCATGCCTGAAAACATATGTACAGTAACATAAGAAAGATAATAACTTTATATCAGAATTCATTGTACAAAGTTTTCACGATTTACTTCCGGTATCCATTCTCTAATAAGATAAATTTGGTCACAATATGTTGAGTTTGAGACAACACAGTTGAGATCTTATCACTGGTCAGGCTATTTGATTATATAACTTGAGATTGGTGTCCAATCTCAAACATCATTTTTATGTTCGAACATTCTTAACTTACGTATGATGAAGTTATGAAATTAATAATACAGTATTCTGCATTAGTCCGATAGTTTGTGGACTGTTATTGCAACGAGGCCGAATGGAGTTCGCACAATTGAAAGGATATTCATATGCTACCTGAAAACCCATTTCTTAAGCGCCAAAGCTGTGCGTAACTATATGTGGCATAATGAATATCAATATTTACATATAGGATCATACATGAGTGGTCATTTTTTATTGAACTTATTGAACGAATCTTCAAAACAACAATAACAATGAGTCTTTGAATGTAAGATTTTACTTATGACAGAACTTCAGAAACAGTTGATTTTTGTCAAAACATTACCATGACGTCCTATATGCAAGCAACGTATGGCATGTGTAAATCGGTCTTTGGTAAACAAAAGCTGATGCAACAAAAAGTAGTGCCAAAACTTTTATATTTTTAAATTTCAACTGATTTGATCACATATCACATTCAAATTAACAATAGTTTTCAATGTAATAGAATGTCATGCTTTACACATAATTAAAAATTCAAGAATATCAACACCATTTGAGCGCATCTACGTCTTGCTTTTTTGTGATGACTGACACCTGTGAGTTGTTATTTCACTAGTGAATTATCGAAAATAATACATACATACATTTATTGGCATATTTCTTTCTGAGGTCATTGTATATCGGACAGCACATTAAGAAGTGGTATTCCGATTCAACAACGTTTCTATTGCATACTTTACATAATCTATTGTCCCTATCAATACCTAACATTCTTCCTGCTTCAATTTCTAATTTATGATCACTCAATCTAAAGCATTTTAATTGTTTTCTTAATTTATCATTACCAATTTTGTCAAGATAACTTTCGTATTCGAAAATCATTTTTATATTTGCAATAGTAATTCAATTTTGACATCGATTGAATTGAAGCATTCCAGTCCTGAATAAATTGATCATATATTCTGTTCTTAATCAACGGTAGGTAGTTAATATTTTGATTGAATTTTTGAACGGACATACGTAAACCCGAGATGATCAATGATTGAGTTCAAACGGGAAGCCCAAGAATTGCTATTTACATTAGCACATAGATCCAAATACATGAAGTTGATAGAAGATTGGTTATTTTTCATAATTTTCAACCAAAACTTGATAGATCTAATACACAGGTGTTATTACTATTCTACATCTGATGTCATGTTACAAAAAAATCATATAACAACAGTTAATATTTAATTAAATATCAGCTGAGAATGAACTTTGGTTCTGAGGTCAGAGAAGGAGCTGGAAATACCAAATACGAAGTACACAGACACATTGAGGCAGGTGTTCGATTTGACCCTTGATTTGACCCTTTGACCCCTGGAATTTCTGAAATGCCACATTTTGACCACCAGGAATCTGGCTGAAGGGACTTTTTTTGTCTAAATTATAGGTAATTTAATTGGCTATGAAATGGTAAAATCAGGTAAAATATTATCAAAATGACCCTCGAGATTCAGCACCTAGTGGAACCCCTGCATAGAGGCATGCAAATAAGAATAGCTGGACCTTGTTCATTGGAATTCATGGTGTCCGAAATTTTATTTTGAATAATACATGGTTTCAAATAGCCCATTTCAATTCAATGTGTCTAAGAATATTACACTATATACAAACCTTTAATTTGTTTCCTTAAAACAGGATTGTCTGTCATTTCTGGACTGATCTCATCACAAAATGGCTGAAAATAAAAAACAAACATGAAAAAGCACCAATTAAAATTATATTGATGGTCCCCTTATATTCAACTGAATATGTTCCAACACCCCCCCCCCCCTCCAGGATAATTTTCCTGGAATTCTTACACACGTTTTGTATAAAAAACACATACACCTTTAAATAGATGACAGAATCTTGCTAGATGAACTATTTTTTCATAACAGGCTATTGAGAAAAAGAAGGGTCAAGCTGTTTCTTTCCTGACCTCATTTTACATATCTTACATCAAGTGGAAATTGAGAGGCATAGGCAGGGCCGTGGAGTAAAGGGTAAAACATACCATATAAGGTATATGTGAGAGTAATTACACATTTGAATGTTAACCTAGAATATATTTCATGCTCTAAGTTGACTGTAGCAAGGAAAAAATAAAGGTTTTTATTATCAGTGCAACAACATGAGATTGAAAACTGTTGACTACAAAAGGCCTTAGGCCCAAACCTAGTCAAGTCATGGGAGGAAGAAGAAAATTAATAATTTAATAAAGCCTTAGGTTTTGAAAACTTGTTCACAGATCTGATGTAACCATGAAAGTAACAGGTTTGCTTCTTGTTCTGTTGTGTTGTATGGTCTATGTATCTTGCCATCCAAGATACAGATCTAGCCAACGGTTGCCTTCTCGTAGATATTACAGTTACAGGAGAGCTAGCACTCCTGGGCTCACGTGGGATGGACAACCATGTCCAGTTGCTGGTGGTTGTATTCAGTTGCCTAGACAGGAGGATTTACTAACCAGACGCCAGTTTGAAACTCAAGTAAGTAGAGTGTTGGTTTTGGTAATTAAGTAAGAGTTAATATTTCAGTATAAATTTTCTTAATACGTTTGTACATTTCTTACTAAAAACACTAGCATTTTTTCTCATGTTTTATAAATAACACAAAAATTTGGACATTTCATACAAAACTTGTACAGAAATGCGATACCAAAACAACCATAGAAAAAGAAATACTGCACAAAAGTAAAGATAATTCTTTATTCCTCATATTTCTTTAACACCTATATTCAAATCAACATGTGCAGGCAAAATAATCATGCATAATTAAACAGTACTAATTCTCATTATAGTCTTTCACTAGTACCTGGTTTCCATGACTAGATTACATGTATTTCATATACTGTTATTTAGAATTTGTTGGCATCTACTTTCTAGCTGGAAGCAGGAAAAATGTATTGTAAAAACCGAAATGTTCATTTCATATAGCGACACAATACAGTATAGTATGGCTGCATATTGCAATTCACTGATATACCTAATAGGTATATAAACTTTCAAGACCGATCAATGCCAATATAGGTAAGGAAATGCTCTCGTGCGTAAGCTATAGCTGTTGTTTGGTTTACTTTTCTAACAAAACACAAACGCTGCTTTGTCTCAGCCAAGCTTACTGACAAACATTAACATTTCTCATACCTATTTTGAAAGTTAATGGTCCAGGTAATATATTCATACGTTCCATGTTAATAAAATCGGACTTTACCATTATTGGATAAGTGAAATATTTGAGATTAATTGCTTAAGGTAATTATTTGATGATCCAACAACCAGTAATACTTTATTTTCAATATATTTCTACAAGGTTTCTGGAAGGGCTTACGACGCAATGTACATCTTTGGCAAAGGTACGCCAATGCCTCCTGTAAACCGACAACAAACCCGATATACGGTTGTAGGCGACCTAGTAAAGGAGGATTTCAGAGCAAGGTAATGTCACTTCCACAACATACATATGAAGTCCAGATCCATATATTTAGGAAGCTTTCAAACTTTAATATTGTGCGATATGCTTTAATGCGTTCATGGGATGATGCCACAATCCCTGATTTTAATCTGTAACCAAAATACAAACATTAATTTTAATTTGTATGTCAACAAATATCGAGAAAGTATGTTGGATTAATACCATATATTCCTCTTATGCCATTTAATTTTAGGGTTTGACATTGTTGGTCTATCGTTAATTGACAGCAAGATTCAAAATGCATTTCTATTTGTTTGGAAAGTTATCCCATGAAATTATGTACATGATGAAATTAATATTGTTGAATTTTCATTCACTGTTTAAGAAATATCAATATATAAAGTTGAATATACATGTATACTCATACATGTGAGACAAAGTTAAAACTCTAATAATATTCTTTAGATTGAATGAAACCAACTGCATTCTATTCCCAGACTACGAATATGCAAATTTTACTTCAACCACACATGCAATTATGAGCAATCCAGGTAAGAGAGTTACTTTGAAAATTATTGTTCATGTTTATCATTTAATTAGTACTAAAAATCACTATAAACTTCATAAAACTAAATAAACTTCTGGATCCAAATACTTGTGAAATGAAAATGGAATATCAATACACACAATCGAAACAATTCTATAAAAATATTTTCAGCATGTTACGCGAATTACAATGTAGCTTATACCCCCTTCACATACACGGATTTTTCTTACAAGTCCTTACGGATCGCACAAATTCACGGATCCTTACGATTTGGCCACTTTTACGACCGATTTAAGAGTTGTTACGAGTTATTACAAGCTATTTACGGTTTATTACGGTTTATTACGAGTTATTACGATGTATTTACTGCAAAATTCCACAATTTGTTATGAGTTGTCACGGATAACTGCGAGCAACTTACGGGCATTTTACGAGCTTTTTATGGATTGTTACGAGTATATTACAGAATGTTACAATTCATCGAAGCTTTTATGCGTTAGTTACGACCTGTTTACCTGTTGTTACGAATAGTTACGAGTTAGTTACTAGTATTTACGAGTCATTACGATTTTGCTGCTTGTATACCTTTCCCCAAATCATAAACAATACGTAAGAATACACAAAGTATACATATCTATTCGTAATAACTCATAACAATCCATCATGCCATCGTAACACGACCCGAATGAAATCATAAACAACACGTAAGCACTCGTAATAATCCTTAAATAATCCGTAAACTAACTGTAACAAATCGTAAAAAAAAAAATTGTTACAAGTCATTTACGGATTCTTGCGAGCAGTTTACGGATGGTTACGTGATGTTGTGAACGGTTTACGATACTTACGGATTGTTACGAGTTATTTATGGAAAAATCAAACCGTGGACAAAAAATTTGCCTCTCCTTTCACTGATCCTTAAGAGTGCCTGCGAGTTGTTGCAAGTTGTGGCGAGCTATTTACGGATACCAGCGAGTTATTTACGGATGCTTGCGATTGACTACGAGTTAGCGATCCGTAAGGACTCGTAAGAAAAATCCGTGTATGTGAAGGGGGCATTATAGGCTGAATAATTGTTGCTGTTTATAGTTGTTTTCATCCAGTGTGTTAGTCCATTATTTTTAAAGTCCCAAATAAGGGTTGTAAATTCTTTTTTCAAAACATCTGCATTATCCAAAGTATTTCAATATTTAAGTATACCCTAATACTAAGTAGTTCATATACTAATAGCATCCCATCAGATTTCAAAATATTCAATATCGATGCAAAAGGTAGTAATTTTTTATCTTGTGGACCATTTAATTGGACCTAGTATCTCGTGTTTTTGTTTACACTAGTTGTATGCCGATATTCCTGATTGCATCAGACTGATGCACATTACTTGGTGACATCTCATCACATAATGGCAATTCCAAATATGATAATTTGTAGTTGTGTTGGACGTCTTCAATACTTGTGTTCGGATGTATATTTGTATTGCATACAGAAAGTCACAAAAGAACATTGGCGATTTATGGAAATCATGACAATTTAAAACATAACATACTTTGTAACCATGATATTATGATGTCTTTCATAAGTTTGTTTTTCCGAAAAGGAAACAGAAATTATTGATAACCATCAGTCAATGTGCCTAAAATTGTTTCTTACAGAACTACATATCCTTTTCCTTAATTTGTATTTATGTAGGGACACTCTATATAGATCCCTTTGGAATGACATCGCCAACTTCCTTTTTTATATCGGAGGATCCCTCACAATACATCATATTGTTATCCTGTCTTGATACATCGTCTATTCGCAATGGCTTCTGCAATGGGAGGTACTATGTTGAAGTAACATTATCCCAGAGTCCACCAAACAACCCACCACTAAAAAAAATCGTCGACGATCTCTGTACAAAGCTGGGCTTGTACATGGAGGATGAATTCCACTACATTGGTGAAGGTAACATCGTTTTCTGAAATAACTTCAAACACTGTCAGTCACATAAATAAATGTCCATAAACATTGATGAATGTTCAAAATTTGCTCTGTCTTGTTTTGTGAAATGTTCAAACATACAGCAACACCCTAGCTTTTGGTCAGGAGGATCCCATGTACCTCTCCAGATGTCGTATCAATCACAGATAAGGACTTGAGTAGATCTGCTGACCTTATGCAAGTTTGATGGCTTTATTACTGAAGTAGAAAGGGTCAAGGGATATGACCCTGTGGATAGATCTGTCATCGATAGAGCGATATTGATGTATCATTGATATTTTTTCAGCGATCGATTATCAATACAAACGAAAGCTATGTATGCCTGAGGACCCTTTTTTCATCTTTATAAAATCATGAATAATATTATTAAATTCTAAATGATTGTTATTGCAAATAATCATTTGCTTTGTCAATTTATAGGATGTGGCTTGAGTAACAGAAAGTAAAGTACTTCACAAGTAAGGAAGACTCAACGACAGCATGGGCCTTATTCACAAACATTATAAGACGGAAAATCAGACTGAGCCTGTAAAATGTCAAAATGCTATTTTGCTCCTACATTGTTATTACAATATGATTTTTAACTAAATGTGTCCATAGAATATTTATTGTGACAAAACTTCAGTCATTTCGCTTGAATAAAAACAAAAGGCTGGCAAATATAACCTTCGCAAATTTAAAGTCTCAGTTTTAGTCTTTAAAGACATTGTGAATAAGGGCCTAGATGATCATCAGAAAACTGTACGAATCTGATACATTGGACAAGTAGGGCTGTTCAGAGATACATTGTCATCCTTTTGCTTTCTCTATAAAAAAAACATGAAATAAAGTTTTAATAACTAATAACTATGTTCTTTTTACACGATCATCATGACAAAGTATCAAAATATTATAATTTCCACACATAGCTCATTAGCTATACTTTTGCTATACTGTAATGAACTGGGGCTTTAAGTCACCTACACAGACAGAGTTAGGTAGTGACATTTCCAGATATTTTGGTAGGGAGAAGATTCCTGGTACATTTAAATCATTATTTTGGACATAGTTATACAACCAATGACCTTTCCAAAGTAAGCAGGATAGCTTCCTCACATACAGATTCCACAGCATTGGGTGTCAGTGATTTGAAGTAAGCAACAAATACCACTCGATCCCTTTGCTATATTGTTGTCACGTTTTAAAAGTAAACTGATAGTACTGTTAACGCAAATATATGCTACCTTATGAAAGATGTTATAACAGACATATCAAAATATATCATGACCTGATCTAATGATATAAGTAGTGCAGTGTAATGCAGACAGTAGCTTCAACTCCACTCCAAGTTTAGGTCAAACTGGTTTATTGTATGTTACACACGACCCGGAATTTTAACAGCGGGAAGGTATGAAAATGTCGGCATAATTAAAGAGGCCAAAATTTTAATATGGCATTCACAATGTCAGGTTTACTGTTTACTGTAGCAAGAACAAATAGAGTTATTTTATTATCAATTCAACAAACTGAAACCTTCTGCAGTCAAATAGTCAATTTACTTATACTTATTGGATCAAAATACATTACAGCACACATGAGAAATACATACAAATATACATGAAAGTCAAAATGTATTGTAACATACATCAAAAAACCTATAAAGATTGAAAACTGTTAAATAAAAAAACCTCAGGCCCAAATAAAGTTGTAGTAAACGTCAATCAGTTAAACAGAAAGGTACGTCCTAGAGGAAGGAAGACATTTAATGATTTGATCAAACCTTTGATTTTGAAAACTTATTCAAAGATCTGATGTAACCATGAAAGTAACAGGTTTGCTTCTTGTTCTGTTGTGTTGTGTGGTCTATGTATCTTGCCATCAAAGATACAGATCTAGCCAACGGTTGCCTTCACATACATATGATAGTTACAGGAGAGCTAGGACTCCGGGGTTCACATGGGACGGACAACCATGCCCAGTTGCTGGTGGTTGTATTCAGTTGCCTAGACAGGAGGAT